>KN838663.1:0-19242 GCA_000827195.1 Laccaria amethystina LaAM-08-1
AAAATGAATGTATCTGGCAAGTCACACTGAGCCTTTCTTCAGATGTATTTATAGAAATTATAAACTGAACACTTAGCATTCTCTTGAACCTTTTTTGCTTATAAGTCCGTCGGAAGTCCATCGGAAGTCCGTCGGAAGTCCATCGGAAGTCCGTCGGAAGTCCAGCGGACTAAGAACTTAGCAAATATGACTGGTTTCTGCCTGTGTCCGTTGGAAATCCAGCGGAAGTCCAACAGAATTCCAACAGACACAGAAGTCCGGCCAGTCCAACCATTTTTTGCATCTAAGTGGTTTGAGCGGACTTTCACTGGACTTTGCCTGGACTAGTAGCGGAATCCAGTCATTTCCAACGGACTCCGATGGAATTCCGACGGACTGTCCGCTGGGTCTGTCAGAAATGGCAGGGTCCGACAAAAGTCCGACGGAGTCCGTTGGACAAACAGTGGGAGTGTAAAGTACTGAGTCATTCCTAGCCTAAAGGACTAGCAGACAGAGGATACAGGTGATATTAAATTCTTTTGTTTTTGGTTTATTTTTATTTTTAGAACTTCTCTTTATTTTGGTCAGGCAACATGTGAGAACATGTGATGCCTTATGATTTTTGTATTTTATATGAAGGTGTCCTCCTGCCTCATGAATGGAGCATTTTTCCCCCCCTCTCATTTCCAATACTCTAAGAATTTTAAGTCTTTTTAACCTTTTTTTTACAACACAATGCTCCTCCCTCTCCCTGTCAAGTCTCTTGACTTCATTATGAACAACACACATCAAGGAATTCAAGACAACCTCCAATGCTTACAAGTAGTCAACATAACACATATATTCAACTAGAAGTGTGCTCTTGCAGCTGTGCATACAGGTGTTTTATCTTCACGAACTCACACACTGTCTATGCTGAGTACTTCTTTCATCAAACTGTGGTCCTATTTTACTCATTCCATTCTCCCCACATTGTTTTGAGGTAGACAACTGGTTTCTGTCTATTGAACTTTAGTTCTTCCACACCAATCTGGAGGGATCTGAGAGATCATTCTATTAATGTCTGGTGTAATGAAAAAACACAGGGTTGTGCCTTAACACAAATTTTTGAATCTCTCTCTGAAATTTTGGGATGATAAATCTCATGCATAAATACATCTTCTGTGAAAATTTCAAGATTCTGAGGGCAAAATAATCTGCAGTTTCAAACTCCTGAACAAACATAGTAGCCCAGAACATCAACCCAACAGTTGTTGTCATGTGAGACAAGGGCGAATTAGCAGGCCTAAGCATGTACCACCAGATCTATAAAATTATTACAAATAATCTTTCAGACGTAAGTAACAAAAACATTTATTTCAACTTTTAAAAAAGACTTAAGAGTTTGCACAGCTTTTTTATTGTTCTGCTCTATCAGTTATTATTCGTTAACATATTCATCAGTTGAGTGATGTTGCCATGGTAACAAAGAATATTTCTTGCTGAAAAGTGAAAATAGAGCAGAACAATAAAGAAACTGTGTAAATTCATAAGTATTTTTTTAAAATTGAAATAAATTTTTTCGCCATTTATATGTGAAAGGTTACTTGTAATAATTTGATAGATGTGGTGGTACATGCTTAGGCCTGCAATTTTGCCCTTGTCTCATATGTGTTGTTGTTGTTTGCAAAACTTGTCAATCATGTACTATATTTGTTCAGGAGTTCGAAATAGTGTGTTATCTAATATCTTGCCCTCCACTTGCCTTAGAATCTCAGATTTCACAGAAGATGTATTTATGCATGAGAATCAAAAATCTGTGTTCTGGAGGCACAACTTTGTGTTTTGCCTTACACCAGACATTAATGGAATGATCTCTCAGATCCCCCCACACCAGCTAGAGTGTTTATTCTAAAAATTTGCAAATAATTTAAATGATATGTAAGAGTTCAAATACAAATTCTTAGAGAGAGAAATGAAATGAACAGTTGTTGGGAGGGTGAGAAAAATGCCAAATTTTACTTGCAAAGGCATGATATTCACCTACCAAATTCTCAGCCAAAGTCATTGTGACCTATTATGACAACATCTTCAATCTCCTGAAAATTTTGAACCCTGAGCACCAGCATGCCTCCAACAACAAACACAGCACATCTACACAAAAAATAAGTAGATTCATATAGGAGAAAAAGTTACATTGAGTTATCAAAAAATCCAAAGGATTTGAAGAAGTGGTGAGTCAAAAATCAATGCTGAAACCCATAATAGTAGCCCCCATGGTGTTGTACAAGCTCCAGCTTCAATTGTTGTCTGCAGGTAAATACCTGCAAACCAGAAACCAAAGATGAAAATGAAAAACAAGAAGTCATAGATAACCACAAAGAAAAATTCTGCAAACTTTTGGAGAAGAAGGAGTGCCTCATTATATACAGACAGATCCCTGGTGAAGAAGAGGGGTTTCCCTCAGGTTGGTGTAGCCATCACAAAGGGGGTGAAGTTTTCATGGAAGAGGTGGGAATGGAGGGAAGAGCCAAGGTCTATGATGGAGAGCTAGCAGGGTTGAAGATGGGTGCAAGCATGGTGATGAAGTCTGTTGCAAACCCACCCAGAAATAATGAGCATACTCACCCATCAAAAGTATTGCAACACCACAATTCTTGGCTTAGCTCAAAGACTAACAACTACAAGGACTTGATTTTTGGTTATGATATGCAAATTTAATATACACACGTAATGAAAAAAAAATTAAAAAATTTTAATGAGTTTTTGAGGAGTAGTAAAAGACCATTCCACTAAAATTCAACTTTTGTAAAACAAGTCTGTTTTGTGAAAATTTTGGACCATACATACCTTTGTTATATCTATGCATACTGTAAAATGTTTGAGTCTGTCCAACCAGAGGTTGAATCACTACAAGTCATACAATTCCTTAATTTGATGGCTTTTTGGCAGATTTCCCACATTTTACAATGAAAATGGCAGTTTTGTAAAGCCTATATCTCCATCAATTTAGCTCCAAATCTCATAATAAAACCTGGGTTAGAATGAGATTCGACACAGCTTTGTATTTTTGAAAAGGTCCGGTCAAAATTTTCAACTATAAGGAAGTTGGATTTTTGGAGTAGGCCACAATTACCATACTACTCCTTGAGAACTCATCCAAATTTTCTGGATTTTTTTTTTTTCATTACATGTGTACATTAAACTTGCATATCATATCTAAAAATGAAGTTGTAGTAGTGGTTAGTTGTTAAGCTAAGTCAAGAATTGTAGTGTTGCAACACTTTTGATGGGTATGAGTACACTACTTTGTCAACAGCTCAGCAGCAGCTGGGGCCATATTTGATCCAAAGCCCCAGCCAGGCCAATTCTATGCAGCCAAGTTCCACTGCAGGATGACCAAGTTTCTTAACAATAATCCCACCCACTCAATCAAGATTACATGGTGCCTGAGCCACTGCAACATTAAGGGTAACAAAAGAGCTGATGAGCTCACCAAAGAAGCCACACAACTCATGTGGAATGCACCAATACACACATCAAGGGAATTTGTCCTCCACCAGGCAAAGGCTTCCACCCAATCAGCATGGATTTCAGACGGGCAGAAGGCACCTGCAAGGGCAGGTTTGCAATTTTCAACAGGATCCTCTCATTCCTCAACCCCACAAAACACTTCATTGCACTTACAGCAAGATGCAAAACCCTAGACACCTCTTCAAATTTCCTAGACTCCGCCTCGCTTTGTACAAACAACCGCATTTGGTGCAATTCCGTATGATCATGACCTGGATTGGAGCATGGAGCACTCCATTAGGAAATGCTGTGAGGTTGGTGGAGCAAAGGGCACAGGGCTTGCGTCATTCGTGCCCGCTTCCTTCCTCAAACGATTGTTTGTACAAAGCGAGGTGGAATCAAGAAATTTCGGGGAGGTGTCTAGGGTTTTGCATCTTGCTGTAAAGACCAATGTGAAGTCTTCAGACACCTAGTACAATGCACCAGGTACACATACACTGGGGAATTCTGTAGAGAGTTCTTTCCAGAGAAGAGCACTCCAAGAACTACAGGGCACCCCCAAAGGTATAGCCACCCTTGCTGACTTCCTAAAAGATTCAGGTGCATTCATATTCACTGGAGAGAAGTACACACCCAAAGAACTCTCCTTGTTCTACAACAAGCCTGAACCACCCAATATAGATTTAGAAGACAACAACTCTGATGCTGAACATTGAATCACCCATGCCACCTATACCCAAAAACAACTCCTTGTGAGTGCCATAGTGCCTGCCTCTTTCCTAGCATTGCCTCAATGCACATGACCTTGACCCATGGTTCCCAGCCCCTGCACCTAACCTTACACATTTCCTTTTCCATGCAGCTACACAACATACACATGTATTCACTTGTGTTTGTAGTTGCTAGCTACACTTATGTTTTAGCATGCTTATGTGATAGTAAGTGGCTGTGTAATCTCCCTTTTGGAAGCTTGGTCATTGCTCCTGTAATACTTCTGCCCTCTCTGCAGCATTCCACCACATTTTTACATCATGTAAAATTGAAAATGCATTGAGATTATTGTGAATGTGAGCTATTACCAGATTTCTATGCATTTTACAGTAAAAATTGTTTAATCAGCACCTGCATAAGTTGTTTAATTATATTTCAACTACATCATAATATAATTGTTGGTACAAGAAATTCAACAGAAAAAGAATATGATGGTCATTTTGACATTTGGATGATTGATTAGCTCTAAATATTATCTGAAAGAATGTGAGATAAAGTGCCATATTCATTTGAAATTAGAGGATTGATAAATGGTTCAATGTATGCTCCAACAAAAGAGGTCTCTGGTATTCTTTCTATTCCTGAAGAAATTAGATTCAAGTCAGCCATGCAAACAATGATGCCTGAGCCTCCTGTAAAAAAAGGTCACTGGTACTTGGCATTACATAAAGGTATAAAATATGCTGTTATGTCCATCCATACTGTTGCAGAGAAACAATTGTTTTCAAAACTTATACTTGAGTAAGTAATTAATCAGGAAAACCAAGATCCTGACTGGAAAAAAGCTGTAAATGTATGGAATGGTAATCATGCAAAGGGAAATGAAAATGAAATTTTTTACAAGCACTGGATGTAGTGTTTGCAAGTCCAGTCTACAGGACTGAAAATATACATAGGACCAAACTGGACTGAACCATGGTCTGGTCTTTTTAGTTGCAGTTGCCCACATTTTGGGTCAATGGAGTTGCCAGTTGCTGTGTTTTTGTAAATATTTAAAAACCAATAAAAACCAATCAAAGAGTGGTTGCAACTGGTCTTTCCTCCTGTCACACATTGGACCTTACTCATGCACATATTTACTTAATTTTCAGTTTCTGAATCATCAAAAACAGACAAGAATTGATTGACATATGGCCAAAAACATTTTTGTACATATATTTTGTTGTAAATTTACTTTCACTGTAATTATTTTATGTGGAGCTATATGACATCATAAAAATAACAACAACACACATAATCATTTGTACTGTGTGATCTTATTTATTTAACATCCCAAATCAGTTGCAACTATAAACTGCAATTTGAATGTATGTCCTTTCTGTTTTGCCATGTCTCAGTCAAATATTGACAGAATTGCTTAAATTTTTATTCAGTTTACAGAGAATTAAAATCTCTATCTATGTATGCAATGTACATGAGGTAATATTTAGGTCATTTGGTACAATAAATTTTACAACAAAAGACTGGTCAAAACCAGTCTGGACTGGTTTTCTTCACATTGTGGACTGATTAGGACCAGTCTCAAATGGACCAGTTGCAGTCCCTTAATATCTAGATCAGTCTAGACTGGTTGCAGTTGCCATCTGCCTTGTTTAGAAGTAAAAAATCGAACCAGACTGGACTTTAAAACACTTACTGGATGCAAGCCACATTAACTTGAACAAAATTATTATAAAGAAACTTTAAGTAAATTTACAGTACATAACAATGTCTGAAAAATTGTAAAGTTATTGTGATTTTTCTCTAGATTATACTATTGTTTCTCAAAGAAAGTGACAATAATTTTACATTTTCTCAAAAATTGTTACTGTAAAATTATTTGAAATTTCTTTACAATATTTTTGGTTAAGTTAATGTGGCTTGCATCCAGTGAAGGTACATTCTAGTATGACTATGCTGACTTATAAATTTTATAGCTTGAGGAGCATATTGTGTCCTACTTTTATACATAGAAAACTACCATAAACTATCACATTACAATTTCACAAACAAAATCACAATGCCAGGTTGTAGATGCACAAATGAAAAATCCTGATCTGTCAAAAATAGTTGAACATCAAAGTGGAAATGCTTCACATGCACCTCCACCAAGCAAAGGATTAATTGCTCTCACCCAAATTCTTGAAAGCACTCCAGAGCTTTATCATATGGATGTGGATAATGATTTTCTTGAACCATCATGGAAGTTAATTCAGCCCAGCCCAATACTGTTGCTGGCCCATCACAAATTACAGTTTCACTACCTAATAAAAGACAAGTCCCCTTGCCCTCCCCCACACTGACATTTCGGACATCACCGAAACCCTTTTAAGGTAATTAACACAGCCACACTGTCTTATCTCAAAGTCAGTGTGGGCTCATCAACTTAGAAGGGTGTCATCAAATTTAAAGGCTTTCAGTGCTAGAAAAATGTAAATTAGTTTACATTACCTTAAAATGAACATATACCAGAAATTTGAAGTAAATAAACGAATTTAACATGGATTTTTACTAGGTCTTCAGCCTAATTCTTTGCTAAAACACAGTAAAATCAATCTAAGCCTCTTTTTAAAAAATCAGCAGTGAATAAATTTGTTTTAAGTAAATGATACAGCCAAAATACTAAAATTTTGAAGTAAATAAACGAATTTAACAGTGATTTTTACAGTCCAGGGCAAGGTCTTCAGCTCAATTCTTGGTTAAAACACAGTAAAATCAATCTAAACCTCTTTTAAAAAATCAGGAGTGAATTAAATAAGTGATAAAGCTAAAATACTAATAATTTACTGATTTTTTTGACTAATTAATGCTACTTTTAATCATCCAGAAGGTATAATGTTAAGTAAAAATGAAAGAAGAATGTAAGGCAAAATAAAATACCAATAGGAACCAAAAAGTAATCAAAATCAGATAGAAAAGCAATAAAAACAGAAGTTAAAGCCCCACAAAAAGATTACACACAGCAAGGATCAAACACTGAGGTCCGCACAACTCGTGAGAATCCATTCGATCGAACAGACATACTATCCATTAGACCACTTGACCATTGTAAATGACTAGGATTAATAAAGTAAAAGAGGCTAGGAGGCCTCACGTGCGATTTATTTCTTTTTCGGGAAAGTCAGTGTGGGGGAGAGGTGGGTCAGTTTAAAAGACCTGCACAAGATGTCCTAGCAATTTCAACCCCCCAATTACCTCCAAAGAGAATCAGAGCAGGAAAATGATGCTGGAAATGCTTTAGGCCAGAATGTGAGGGCAGCAAGGCAAAGAAACCCATGTGATGACTGCAACAGAGTAGATTGTGATGGGAGGTATAGCAGAAAATCCAGAAGGCCCTGTCAGAACAAGATTGACAGCCCAGGTGTAGGTGGAGATGGAAGGATGGGTCAGTAGTTTACAGCTCATGTATATAAGATAAGATAAGATAAGAAATATTCGCTTTTTTCCTCTTTTTATTTTATTTTTTCTAACCTGTAACAACCACAAACACCAGTGCCCTGCCGAACGTCACGTTGACGGAGATAAGATATCAATCAAATCTAGGCTCTTAAGTTCTAGACCATCCAAGAACCTGGATGCGCCTAGGCATGGCCAGACAACGTTTATTTATGGTTGGTGCTCCTAGTACGCTTCTAAGAAAAGAAATTTCAATAATAGTCAAAAACGCGAGAGTAACCGAACCGTACGTCCAGACCACCATGGACTCCCAAGCACCATCCCAATACACCTCAGACGGGCCAACGTCCTCCGCCTCCTCACGACACCACACGGGGACGGGTCACCCCTTACATTTACATCAATATAACACCCACAATCATAATCTCCCCTTGTCGTTTTCGTCTCCTGCTTCGGCGTATTCGACTTCATCACCGACGTCGGCGTTCCATCAGCAGCAGCAGCCTGGACCTGGACAGTGGGGACATAGTGGTGCTACTACGCATCGTTCGGGTGCTACTACTAGGGACGAAGTGTTACTGCCACCGCACCCACCACAACACCAACCACAACAATCACAACAAGGCACGAAAAGTGGGAAGCGGGATTCGACAGGCGTAATGTCCCAGCAGCCTAATAGTACGAAAGTGGAGTCGTCGACGAATGAACATGGACACCACCATGCAAGTGATGATCCGATGCCGTCTACGAGTGATTTCGTGAAAAAGTTGTACAAGTGCGTTTCCCACCCGTTTTACCACTTTTTTGGGGAGGCGCTTAATTGGGAGGGGTTGTGTAGGATGTTGGAAGACCCGACGTTCCAGGAAGTTGTTTCGTGGGGACCTGCGGGGGACTGTTTCGTCGTCAAGGTGTGTACCACCTGCTCCATTGTGTAAGGGTATCATGCTGATGGGTGAGAGTGTGTGTAGGATATGAACGATTTCACGAAATCGATACTCCCCCGGATGTTCAAGCATTCAAACTTTGCGTCGTTTGTACGGCAGTTGAATAAATACGACTTTCACAAGGTGAAGAATACGGATGATAATCAGTTCGGTGAACATGTGCGTTTTTCTTTTTCCACCTTCTCCTCCCCCCCCCCCTCTCTGTATCCTCACGACCGTGATAAGAGCTGGACGTTCCGCCACCCAGACTTCCACGCGGACAGGCGCGACGCACTCGAAAACATAAAACGCAAAGTCCCGGCACAACGTAAATCCACCTCTTCCTCCTCCTCTCACCCACCACCTCCCTCTTCCTCCTCCGCACCTCCCTCCTCCTCTCTCGCTTCATCCTCCTCTCTCCCCGCGTCAACGTACCCCTCCCCCTCCGTCGACCTCCTCCAAGCGGAAGTTAGAAGACTTAAAGACGACGGGGAGGAGCTCAGGGCGAGGTTGAGGAGCCTTGAGAGGAATTATGAGAATGTGTTGGTGGAGATGGTGGGGTTTCAGAGGGGGATGGCGCAGCAGGATGGGTTGATGCAGAGTTTGATTGCGTATTTCTTGGGGAGTGAGAGTGGTGAGTAGCCTTTTTTTTCGGGTTTTGGGCTTTGCTTTTGGACTGGCGCGTTTTTTGGACCTTTTTTCTTTTTTCCTTCTTTTGGGGTTGGAGTTGGGGTGTGGAGTTTTTGGGGCGTGTTCTTTGGGGCTGTTCTTTTGCTTTTGCTTTGTGGCGCCATCGTCATCTCCGTCATCGCGTCTCATATCCTTTGTGTGCCCAGGTGTCTCCTTGCCGTAGTCTTTTCTGCGCATATACTTACCTTCCCCACCCCTCCGCCGCTGCTGTGTCTTTGCTTCATCGTACCATACCTCTCTCCCCCTTCATTCTCTATCATTCCCCGCATTTTCTTGGGCTCGTGTCTGCCTCCTTCATTGATGTGGTCTTTCATTTGACGTTTTTCCATCCTATCATCTTATTCGGTTGTATCATAATTCTTGTTTCATTCATTCATTGGCATTTGTATCTCATTTGCTTTCCTGTTGTCATCGTACTCCCTGCGCAATATCATAACACTAACTTTACCTTTCTTTTTTCTTCCATGTGCCCTCCTCGTACCAACCAAAATGTGAATAATACGCTCTGTGAACCCATAATCACGCCGCGGACCTTTGCCCCCCCATCTTCCTTGGGAATAACGACTGAATAATCTGCGCATATGCTCACCATCCACGTCCACGCGCATTGTTCTCAAATATCTTTACCCGCGCATCTATACCTTACAGGCAAACTAAAATCCGCCCTCCCAGGACCATCATCAACACCCGCAGACCTCAATCCCTTCCTGCCCCCCCAATTTGCACAACGCATCATAGCGGGTGCAGGGGGCGCAGATTCGGTCGGGAGGGCGACGTTGATGCAGATGAGCGAGTTGAGTAGGCGGGCTGGGGGGTTAAGTGATGGTGCTAGTAGTTGGGATGCGAGGGCGGATGCGTTGGCGAGGATTGAGGAGTTGCATAGGGAGCGGGTTGGGTTGGGGGTGTGGGGGGCTTCGAGTGCTTCGTCTGCAGGTGCTGCTACTTCGACGGCGGGACAACAACAACAGCAGCAGCAGCAGCATCAGCAACAGCAACAGCAACAGCAGCAACAGAGGAGACGAACGAGTATGCCTGAACCTATGGGCCCTCCTCCTCCGCCCACTAGTGCAGCCGCATCGTCTTCCTCGTCTTCGTACTCGGGCTGGCCGCCCTCCTCGCTTCCTATGTCTGTGTCTGACGGGAATGGGAGCGGGGCAGTACCAGAGGCGTCGTCGCATGAAGGACTGCAGGTGTACACTGTCGGTCACCTCATGCCACGGGATATGGATCCTGCCTTTTCCGGAAAAACCGGGGATGGTAGCTGGGCGTTTGATTCCGGTGGGATGTTGGGTGCTCCACAACAACAGCGGCAGCGGCAACAGGAAGAAGGGGACTACATGCCATCATTGCCAACGAACGGGGAAGAAGAAGTCGTCCGTCCATCACCTCAGAACCCCTCTTCCTCTTCCACCACCTCTGCCTCTTCTGCCTCCCCCTCATCATCACAGCGTACCCTCCGCGTCCGCCGCTCAACCTTCGTACCAGGATGGGCTGTACCCCCACGGGTATTACTTGTGGATGACGATGCTGTTACGAGGACGTTGAGTAAGAAGTTCTTGCAGGTGTTTGGGTGTACGACGGATATTGCTGTTGATGGTGTTGGTGCGGTTACGAAGATGAATTTGGAAAAGTATGATTTGGTGTTGATGGTGGGTATCCTTCTTCCCCTTCTTGGATCGTTGGTTACTTCCTCGCCTCTCTGACTCCTCACCCCCTGGCCCCCCCTCCTTTCTCGGAATCGTTGCCGTATCGACTGCTGACACTTTTTGTTTTTGAAGGACATCGTGATGCCCAAATTGGATGGGGTAGCCGCCACCTCGCTCATCCGGAAATTCGACCAAGGGACTCCAATCATTTCGATGACGAGCAATTCGAAGCCAAATGAGATCATGACTTATTATAACCACGGTATGTTCCTCAACTCAACACTTAAGGTGCAGCAAAAAGTTGATCCTGGTTCGAGGCATGAACGATATCCTGCCAAAGCCATTCACAAAAGAGGGGTTGCTCGACATGCTCGAGGTACGTCGTTTTCAGAACCCGCCACTTCTGACCCCCAAACCCGACTCTTTGCCCAAAAACAGAAGCACCTCATGCACCTCAAAGTGATCCAACAAATGTCTCGCATCCCACGGCCAATGGGCGACGCGAATTACGATCAGGCGCTAACCATTGCCGATCCCTCTTCCTCCTCCTCCTCTACCCCTCCCGCCACCTCAGATAACCCCGGCTGGGTTTTGAACCTCGGAGAAGGCGATGAAGGCCGGATTAATCCGTTGGCTGCCATGGGGCTGTCGGATGAGAGTTATCAGACGATGGTGCAGAATTTGATTAGTGCGGAGAGTTTTATGGATATGGGTGGGTTGGGGGGAGGTGGAGGTGGAGGTGGGGAGTTGAAGAGGGCGTTGGAAGAGGATGGGGACGGTGGGGTTGAGGATGGGAGGGGGGGGAAGAGGAGTCGGTTTGAGGTTGTTGAGTGATTTTGAGTAAGGTTGGATTTGTTTTTTGTTTTCGTTTTTCTGTGTGTGGGAGGGAGCATGGAGGTGCTTGATGTTCTTTTTTTGAATGCGACTTGCTCTTGTTTGGCTTCAGTGCCCTTCTACTACTACTCTAGAGCTCTTTCGCTTACCTCATTCATCCAAGTTCAATTTATAGTTCAACAAATGTAACATTAGTTGGTATAGCAAAATTCCTATTGTACCCAAATGCCATCTATCAGGACAACAATTTCTGCCCACCAGACTTGAGTTCAGGGGCCTGGGGCAAAAAGGAATGCCTGCTGGAGGACTTTGCTGTCTTTTTCGTTTGGTTTATCCAACATCATGAAGTCTGGTGGCCAAGAGCTATGCCTCACTGCAAACATATCAACATACTGAGGTGAAAATATTTTGAGAGTATTTTGATGATACATAATTTTCTCTCAAAATACTACCTACCAGGTATGTGGTTAGTATGAAAAAAAGTATTTTATTACTTATGCCAAAGTATCAGATTAGTATTTTAATTATATTGAAGGTTTTTTCTCAATATTGTCAGTATATAACCCAGTACTGATAAAAAAACCTTGAATATCATCAAAATACTAATCTGATCCTTTGGCATAAGTAATAAAATACTTTTTTCCATACCAACCACATACCTGGTAGGTAGTATTTTGGGAGAAAATTATGTACCATCAAAATACTTTCAAAATATTTTCACCTCAGTATGTTGGTATGTTTGCAGTGCCTGCCTTCCCTCAACTGCCATTTGGAATGGATAAGAATGCACTGGGTTAGTGGGCAAATGCAGTCAAGTCAAATGGGTCTTCTACAATGGGCTGGAGTTGGTCCCATGATTCTTGACAGGAAAGGGTTGAATGTTGGTTGAATGTCACAAGTTGCAGCAACCCAAATAATAGGGTTGTTCACAGTAGGCCATTTGACATTCTTTTGGGTCTCTGATTTGAACCTTGGCAGCCCAGGCCCAAGGGGGCCCAGGAAAGTTGAAAACAACATGAGGTAGATTTTTTTGGTTAAGGCTCTCTGTACCCCCCCCCCCCTCCTGCCTTCCAAATAAGGCATGTTTTTAACCAAAAAGGGTATGTTTTTTCCACCCATTTTTTTGAAGAAATTTCTGGCTGTGCTCCTGGTGGGCCAAGAACTTTCTATGGCTGCAAAACAAATCTAAAATATTTAAACCCACAACATTTTACTATAGTTAGATGTTTGAACAGGCTATAAACTACAAGTTGGTTCAGATAAGACCCGCTAGCACTGAACCAAGTTTGTTTAAGAGCATTTTAGGGCCACTGCACACCTGATAGCAGGAGAGGATTTGTAGGCCAACCCCTTTGTTCTGGTGATGCAAACACAGGGTGAAGGGCTCCTTCCACTGTAATGACATTGGACTGGGTGGAGTGAGCAGGTGATGTCTGTGCCTGCCCTCTTGAGCTCTTGGCATAATTAGAGCTAATGGTTCTGCCATCTGGGAATACTGTAATGGGTAATAGTAAGGCCAATTAACTGTCCAACCCTGTTGGAGGTGCCACCAATGTGTCTTGCATTGCTACAGGGCTCAAAAAATAGATTTTTGAAACACATATACTAAATTTTTTTAACCCCTGCTGGAGCCCCCCCCCCCTACCTCAGTGATATGCCTGCTATGCTGTATATGTGTATGGAAAATCCAAATCACACAAACACCTGTAGATAGAAATCCTTTGGAATATATTAGTGTAGTATTGAGTGGCTCTGAGGGTGCAAGACAGAGTTCCTTGACTTCTCAAAACAAGATTCAAAGTGTAGACACAACTCCTAAAATGGGGGAGTGCGTCCAAAGGATTGTGAAGGAGATGAGGGTTTAGGGAGGATGTTGGTAGTGCAAAAGTTTGGATGGTTAATGGTGTGAAGGATACAAGTGCACACAATGTGCAAGACAAAGGCGAAAGTTGCGAAAGAGTGCTGAATCAATTATCAGCCAAAATGAGATGTGAATTGAGGGGTTAAAGTAAAACTTCTCATTTCAAAACTACTGCAATACTACGAGTACATGAGTGTACAAATATTCAGAAATAGGAAATGTGAAAGATAGAAATAAAAGAGCAATGGTCCAAAACATGAAACACAATGAAAATAAAAAGAAAGTCAAAGAAAAGTGAAAGGAGAAAGAAATAAAAAAGGAATAGATGAGGGACTTGTAGGTACCAATTAATTCGGAGTATGGAGACCAGAAATGGCTGTGCTTGACAATTGATCTGAGGTTAATGCTAAACTTCAAAAGGTGCAAACAAAGAGGCTGGATTGATGGAAGTGGATGAATGCCGAAGTGTGTGCCTGTGCGTATCATTGTGCAGTAGAATCATTTGGAGATGCGTACCATTGGGTCAGATGTGCTGAGGAAACAGGATGGGGAATATGCGAATGTCCTTGAAGCTGCTGTGATGGTCTGCATGGTGTATTTGAATCATACCAAATATTTGGAAGTGTGGAAGTGTGACACATGGAGATGTTATAGAATCTTCGGACATCATTCACATGGTGTGTGATGATGTTCGAATAATAACCGAAGTAGTCCAAAGGTTTTCCAGAATCCAATATAGGCTGTAGAAGATGTGTGGTGTGAACTTTGTAATATCTTTGCAAAGCCATAGAATATTCGGAAATTTGGATTCACATGTGTGAAACAAGTGTGCACTTATCATCAGGTCATGGGTCAACATCCCAGGGCCCCCTTGCTCAGGCCTGACACTTCTGAGTGACAGGAGGCCTCAGAGGCCAATTCTTTTGATGGCGTCAATTGGCCTCTGAGGGGTGTGGCCGCTCTCTCACCAGCATAAAATCCAAATTAAGCACACTTCTTTTTACATCTAAAATAGCTGGAGCATCAAAGTGACAGCCTGTCGGTTGCTGCACTGCTAGGCAGCACTCAACCTACATTATCTGCAGCCAGGTTTCCTCTCAGTCTGTTGAAAATGTAGGCACCCTGTTAGATCCTGAAACCATTGCCATTGTCTATCCACTCAACATACTGACTAAGAATTCCAGATTAACATTTGTGGCCAATTTATGGCACAAGTCCATCAGGAGCGCACATTCTGGGGACAGCAGTACCGCAATGGCCTCCCCTCACTCCCCTAGCTCATTTTGGAAAAAAAAAAATTGTAGCTTGAAATTACACATAGTGCCAGCAGTTTACACTAGGTGGTTGGGGTTCAATTTTGAATCGTGGGGGCATCCACCAGTACCTCAAGATTAGGTGACTATTTCACCCCTCAGAATATACACCACTCACGGTCTTTCATCTGGAAATGAGAATTCCATGTGGATGTATTATATGACATATTGATTGCAGCTAGTACAGATTGTGAAGCATACAAACATATTAGCAAGGGCAAAAAACTCTGCTCAATTCAGAATGGTTTGTTTTCTCAGACCTCTTGCAAATGCACACTGCCAAAATAATTCACCTTAGCAATCTGAGTCTTGTTATTTTATGCTGGCTTTCAAGGAGAAGAATACTGAGGGATTTCTTGAGGCACAAATTACAGGCTGAGTTTGAGTGAAGTGCCCTGAGTAGATTACCTGAACTTCCTCCAAATTGTTCATCAACAAGCACCTGTGGATCTCATTTTGTGGAAGCCATATCACCAGGTACTATATTATAAACTTTTTATCAGTGTGCAGTCAAAATTTATGCCTGTGGAAAGGACCCTTTCACTATTTACTAAAATGATGCTGTGGAAACCACTTGATCTCTCAGCTATTGATTACTCTGTACAAAAAAAAATACCAATGCCAGCTGTTGGATAGCCAAATGTATGAGAAACAGTGCTATTGAGTTAGTATTGAGTAAGGAGGTGGAAGCGGGCCTCAAATTATATTTTTTTAGAGTAAAGGCCAGACCACATGGACTACATTGAAGATGGCTAAAGATTATCGTCTTAAGGATTGTAGCGACAATTATGGTCTACAACAGCACTCCCCACCTATAAATTTCATTTTATGTTAACTAATTTTAACACAAAAGAGTAGTTCTGTATCTCTATGAATGCAAAGCTGCTACAGGATATGAATGAGTGCTGCTGATGTTGTTTTTTCTATGTTATGGTCTCCACATCAGAATCTCTGTCATTTTTCAATTCTATTGAAAATTGGATGGGGCAAGAATAAAAGGTGTGTATTCCAAGGAGTTGATATTGTAAGATCTATTGATAATATAACCTACACCCAAATAAAATTTAGTCCCCAGCCCCAGAAACAGATAAAATGTCAGTCAGAATTGACATGTCAATAGAATTTGAGAAATAAGTCTTGGAAAGCACCTCAATGCCTGGCTTGAATATATTATGGTCAGAATACATTCCGATCAAAGGAGAGAACCTGAGACTTATTGAAGGGAAGAGGGTGACTGTTGTATGTCTTGGGAACATGGGATCATCATCAAAAAAGTAAAACAGCAAACATACTCACTTGCAAACCATTATCCACCTGTTTCTCCACTCCTTTACTGTCACTGCAGACTTGGAAATGTGTTCATTCTATACAGAGCAAATGTTCAGGTTAGGAGGACAGCTTGACTGAGAGATTTGGTAGATGCACAACACATCAAGTCCTGAGCAGCAGCTGGAATCAAGACTAAGTTGGTGGAAAGTGCTTGAAATATGATATTTATCACATGCTTGAAATATGATATTTTAGAAGAATCTCACATCAAGGAGAGACTCCCGGTTGAGAGAAATCACAGTTCCATGGATGTCTGGGTGTGAACATCCTGTGCATTGGCCTCCTGCAGTCTGGTCACCATTGAGAATGAATGATAAAAGACTTAACTATCTGTGGAATAGATTCAACCACAGTGGCCATAATTCCATGCCATTGTTTAGTGCATGGGCCATTTGACATTGATATATGGATATTAGCTGCTGTGTAAATCCCTGTTTGGTGATGTAGGAGGCTGCACAAGAAGAGTAGGCAGAGAAAGTGGTTGGTGGGCAGCATGTTGCTGAAGGGGATGGAGGTCCCTTCTCATTGGGAAGGGGGTGGAGGTTGTTTGTCATCGGAAGGGGTTGTCACAGAGTAAACACATATGCAGCACATGTCTGCCATCAGCCAGAGCTATTTTTGGAATGACGGCATGGGCATTGGCAGTATCACCCCCCTCAGAGGCCAATTAACACCAGACAAAGAATTGGCCTCTGAGGCCATCTAGTGCTTGAGAAGTGTCAGGCCCAAGGTGAACCTTGGCAGCACCGGAATAAGCATGGTCAATTCCAAAATGAGAGCTCAACTCTGATCATGAGGTTCATTTCCAGCTGAGTGCAGAATGATAGGCCACCAGATTGATATACACATACAGTGCGGAAATGAAAATTTCAATTTCCAAATTGAGGATCAACATCAATTCAGAGATTTAAATTTCATTTCCACACTGTACGTGTATGTTGATCTGATCACATCACTTTGAAATTTTGGGAGGCCATCCTGTGCATGTGTCGACCTGGGGTGGCCTATTGTTCTGCATTCAGCTGTCATCCCAAATGAAAAAATTGGTATATGTGGCCATCAGAGTTTCAACACCTTAGATTGTACACAATTTCACACAATAATTGATAGAGCAAAGGCACCAGTGTTTTTAACTCATGTATGCACTGCCACTGAATTTTATTAGGTACTTTCATCTCTCAACCAAGGATTGCCACACCTGCTGGCACTTTACCACTGCCAACCAACCCAAGAAACAAGAGTCAAAGGTGTCCATCAATGTTCCCAAGTGCAAGAAAGCTCCAAAGAGCATTGTGTTGAAGGGAAAGCAGACATGTGGTACCTGCCAGGATCAGGGCAGAAAAGAATGTGAGGTTGATGAGGGTGTGGAGGAAGTGTTGTGTCAGTAGGCATGGAACATTGTTGGTGGCAACATGGACAACTTAGGGCACCCCCTCAACTCCAGTTGCCAGGGTTGCCTTCATTACCATCACACCTGCAGCCTGCCAGTCATCTGGGAGCTTGTTGGTCATCACTACAATAAGGTTCAATTCATCAATGACAACTGTGATGTCAATTGCCTCCCCTACAATGTTGCATTACAGAAGTCTAAGGGGGAGAAGAAGGCAGAAGCACCCAAGTGCACTTCCCACTGGTCAGCAAATCAGGAGGATCTGACCACAGAGCCAACTGAAGTTGAGGAGGAATGACCCATCAAATAGGCCAAGAAATCAGAGGTCACAACAGTAAAGGTGAAGGTGGCCACAGAAACACCAACAGCCCAACCAGTTGCACCATCATACAGACTCTCAGTCATTCCAGCCTCAAGTGGTCAAACCAATCATTTAACAGGCTCTCCCCTGACAATATTTGTTTTATTTGATTCTGACCAGTTCACAGACTCATTTATTTTATTTTATTTTTGTAGAGAACTTCTCCAACACATTGCTGGACATTTTGGCAACTCCTTTGACTTTCTCAAAAGCCCGAAGCTGCAACTCAGAAAGTTCAATTGATGTCTTGATTTCCAGGAGAAGTTGGCTGACAGCCATGAAAGGCTCATTCAGAACCTTAACCAAAACAACCTCCCCCTCAAGTGGCCATTGTACTTATATCTTCATTGTGTATTCTGTTGGACTGATTCCATTTCATGCAGCCCTATTTTTGTACTTTTTTTTTGTGTCTCAAATATCTATGAATCAATTGACTCTTCCCTTTTGTCCAAATGAATCGATGCAAAGTTAGAAGTTCATTATGGCCAATGAAGCTTATTGAAAGTTCAGTCATGTGATCAACTGATAAATTTCAACCTGCATCATGAGGATTGATGAAGGATACTACAACTCAGTTCTGAACATAAAATTGTAGAATTATTATTATATGGTTGTAATATAAAACTGATCACACAACTTGTCAATCCTCCTCAGTCAATAGTAGTTAGGTTGGTTGACTCCCTCTTCATTGAGTGTTGTCATATTTTTATAGTACATGATATTATAAAATCAATGACTGCAAAGAGGGTTAATCAATTGACTGTCTGTTTATTATCTCCTGTTGATCATCTCAGTACATGGTTATTCAATCAGTTCACTGCTTCCTGCTTGTGACTTGTCAGGTCATTGTAATACTAAACTAATAACTGCATTTGTTGATTGTGCCTGGTAGATGGTAGTTGGATCATTTGACTCTCCCTCAATTGAGTATTGTTATCTTTATACAAGCTGAGATCTTTCCCACAGTGCTAAATTGAGTGATGTGATGACATTTCTACCTCTCTTATATTCCCAATGCTGACTAGAAAACATCACAGGCTGCTTCTGATCCATTAGCATACATGGCAAGTGTAGTTGGTGTTGCTATGCAGCTCTATTCATCCCCCCTTTATTGGAAACAACCTTATCATACATTTGAACCCTCCAGGAATGATTAGGTTAAGGAGCTAATCAATGGGCATTATGTTACGGTTGTTAAGCGTAACGAGCAGTAGTATAGCTTCGCGTTCGGTCTGTCGGTTTGTTCGTCTACCACGGTTCTCTTCTCGAGACAAAGTG
>KN838663.1:26960-84548 GCA_000827195.1 Laccaria amethystina LaAM-08-1
ATATTGCGTATGTAAAAGAAAAGAGTCTGTAACACATTATGATAGGATTTGTTTGGTATGTGAGTTCATGTCTTCCTACTTAGCCCTTGTTTATGAGCTTTGTATCACCTGGATTGTACATGGGCTGTTACATGGGTGTGCATGAAGTTGGCATTGAGGAGCAATGGAAATGAAAGTAAAAGAATGTTATTGGCAGGAGCCTTGTTGTGCTTACTCAATCAATGCTCAATTTGGTGTGTGATCCAATTTGTAAGCCATCAAATGAAGATGAAGATGAAATGAAGATAAATTTTGGTTGCCAGACAAACCCTTATCTTTTTCCATTTCTACTCATCAGAGTCATGCAATGTAGGACATAACACAGGAGCGTTTATTAGGTAATCATCCATTTTCACTCAACAAAACATGTAATTTTATTCCTTTTAATACACTACACTTTTCTAAGGCCATGTTTGTAATGTTATTTTATTCCCTGCATTGGATTTCCACTCTAGAGTACCTTTGCAGTCTGCTTTATGGTGGGTAAACACTCAATAGACTCCCAAGTATAATGTACTGCTGATCAGTTCCATTTTCTTGGTCCTATTTTGGATTTGATCCACTTGCATTTTTAGTCAACTGAATGGGACATGTTCAAAGACTATCAACATCGTTACAATTCATATATAGTGTTTATAGAGGTTTATGATATGTAAAATCATTAAAATCAAATTTTCATATGGTTAAAATGATTTAACCAGCAACTACCATGCACAGCCAAAATTTCACAGTGATTATACAATTTGTAGTGGCAACCTGTTTAACACAGTAGTTGCATGGTAAGATACTGAAGATCCATAGAGTCAGAACCTAAGCCAAAGTAAAATTAATAGGTATTGACTGGTTCATATTTACAACTAGGAGCAGCCCACAAACAACCCAACATGCCTCAGCTTTCTGTGACATTTGACACTCCAGATATTGCCATTATTGATGATCTATATTGCAGAGTATAAAAGAAGAGAAATTTTTAATGAGCAGCTTTTTATATTTAAAATGGCTCTGTCTGGACCTGCACAATGGTGCACAGTTCTGAAAAAATTTGCACAGCAGTCAGACAGCACTGCACAGCCATGCATGGCTAAGTCATGCAAGTGCATGGTAGAAACTTTGGTGGGATGAGATGATTTTGAGATTCAAACTTGAAGGTGGTGCATAAAAACTGGGTGGAATGAGATATTGTAGTGTATGTCAATGATTATTCGGTGATAATCTAATGACCACATTACATGACAATAGTATGTAGGCTGGGGCTTTTCATGGGTATGAGCTACCTAAACTATGTAACTGTCTCGCCATTTATGCCCACTTTCATGACTTTCTGTTTGTAACACTAATCAGGACTTTCAGGGGGGCCACATAGCTTAACCTTTACAAGCGTAGGAACTCAATCGCTTCATTACTCCCTGAGCTACCTTATCACCGCACCTAGATCTTTTGGCACACCATCGTGTGGCTGTCGCCGGCAGGCATTCTTGTGGGGAAACCCCCTAACCCTGTAAGACTAACCCCATTTGACCTTACTTCCTTCCTCAAGCAGAGAATGTTGGCCCCCTAAGATTTCATTCAAGTCTAGAGATATTGTAGTACATTGGAACTTATTTCTCTAGTGAAAATGATATGTGCACTAACTAAAAGCTATAATATCACAAAGCTGACCTGCACAAGAAATCAGAAGATGGTGTAATGGGCAACATGGAAGACAGAAAATAAAAGAACTAGACCCTCATGACAAATCATTTTTCAAAAAGACCATCCCCTCTGAAAAAAAATCTGACCTTGACCTTACTGGATTTTTCTCATATCTTGGCTACAATTTGTCTTACATTTCAAAATTTTATTGAGATAATAACTTTGTGGTTGTTGGAAGGCTTGCTGGACAGACACCAAGAAACTTCAACAACAACAAAAGTAAAAATTGGAAGCATACTACACACTTCTGCAAGCAGTGCAACTTTACCCAGTATGCCTGAATGCACATGGTAGTCCCTGCCGCACAGTAGGTTGTACACTGCTATGCATGGTGGTGCATGACCTTTTCTGATGGCCCCTGCTTATTGATTCTTTAATCGACAAACCTAATTTACCATCTCTGGACAATTTCATTGGGGGTCTTGTCACCCATTTGAGCATTGCCTGTCATTGAGGGATGATAGCATGCAGGCTTTAGTGGCTGGCCAAGTGGAGGCAGAGATTGCACCCTTATGATTTTCATCAATTTCTTCTTGAGATTACTGTCTAAATATGTTTAATCATGAAATATTAACTACAGTCTGGAAGCCCAAGGGAAAATTTATGCTATTGTTTTTGGAGCCTCAAGTAATTGGTTCGCCATTCCTGTCACCGAAAAGGTTCGTTAACTGCGTATAGCTCATGAAAAAAAAACAAAGAGCAATTACTTAACAACAGTCAACCTCAAAACCATCTAACACCCAGACCACTCCTCCTTTTAATAAAGCGACGCACCCCGCAACTCCTGGCACTATGCCAATTGCTACAATGAACAAAGAGAGGAAACCTTTCGCCCCCAATGCCACCACGCCTTCCAACTTTGATGGGATATCCGGTGGTGTATCCGACTTTGATTTACCATCCCCGAACAAATCCTTCCAGAACGATTCTTTCCAGATGGACTGGATGATGTAGACAGCCAGGATGGTCCACCAAATCGTGATAACAATTCCGAGCACTCCAAGAAGACCAAATCCAACGCGGACGGAGACATCGTGGACAACTTCGGAAACTTATCAATCGAAGCGTGATCAAGAGAGTGAGTGAAACTTCCTGAATTCGAAGAGGAGGTTTGCTAACGTACAGGGTCGACGATCCTTCGCGTTTTGCTTGGAATTATCTTGCGCTTCGACTCCAGATTCTGTGAGCAGCGGATGGTATGTGTTCATGGTGGAAGTCGTGGTGAGACAGCGGTCGAATACTGAACCATTTTATGTTGTTTCGGAGAAGAGGAGTCCTGGATGCCGCGAAGCTCGGCATGACATGTCACAAAGCAACTATGTACAAACAACTTCTTCACGATGCCCTTCAACGTCTCCTTGGAACTAATCGATGTTGGTATTTGTATTATCATCAAGGTTCTGCTCAATGTCAGAACTCATCTTTCCTGCGTTGTATTCCCAACTGGCCCGTTGCAAGAAACTTAAACTTAAAGTACGCAGTTGGCGATCAGAGTGATTATTATATCAGAAGGAGGGGATATTCGTCTCTCCACGGAAACAATTGCGGGAGCTGTAGGCTCGTCTTTCTGTAGATGGGGGGTAGGGTCATGCAAAGAATATTGAAGCGCAGCGACCTTTCTTCGAGTGACACAATCGACGGAACTGAAGAAAGATGTGTATATCTAAACTTCATCCCTTCGCCAGTTCGCGTCCCGTATTATAGTCCGTGACATTCAAGTTTCATCAACAACCACCTCCTGCCCAAAGTCTTTGGAAAAACCTCCGAGAACCACGTATCTGACAACAATCCCGTCTTTTTCCCGCTTCTCCGCTGATAAAAACGCCTTGACGAGTTCCTTATCCCTCTGTCCTCTTTGTCGCATGGGCGATCCCACACGTTCTCCATGTCAAACTTCTGGCCTCTCACTGCTCGGTGAACTGTACGACAGTGGTCAGAGATCCCGTCCCCTTGCCCTTTCCAGAACCCCCTCTAACCAGACAACCTCTTTTCCATGCGAACCATTGTCGCCAACTGCATCGATCACGCTCATTGACGGCAAAAATGAATCCACGATCTCAGCGGCGCCGTTCTCTCGGCGTTACACCCACGACCCGCACGACTCTGAGAGTCTAGCCTCGGTCAACTTTTGCGCACGCTTTCCACCTTAGCTTTAGTGGAATGGTTTTGACTGACAGGTCGCCAGAAGACCTTGCACATGCAAAAACATCATCAGAAAGCCGCTTGGTTGGGTGCGTCGATTCAAAAAGTGGAACGTAGGGTGTATTGAGAGGGTGCCGAGATCTATTCCCTTTGCGCGGCAATGTCGCATTGAAGATGGGGATGGAAGTAGCGATGCAGTAGTTGTAAGCTTCGGACAACATTTCGAAAACATAGCCGATGGAGCTGGGCAATGTGGTCCTTCTCATCTTTGTTGAAGATGGGAGGGCGAGGAGGGTTATAGGGCGCGTCCACCTTGATGTATATATGTTTGGTCCGCAAAACCGGCGTACGTAGCATTCTACATAGCCCACGGGGCACTTGAATCTCCTTGTACAACACCCGATTTTTGAAAGCAGATCGTCGATGAGCTTTTGTCCCATAATGGGCGTTTGCTCTCGCCGCCAATTATAGCCTGCAGGCGGTCGGAGCAACTACGTAGGCCAATATGCTTGACTGTTGCGAGCAGTGGGTTAGAAGGCACGGATTCATCGAAGGTGAGCCACTCCCGTGGCCTGACAGGTTCTCGTCAGCGGGACAGTCCTGCTGCCTATCGTGCAGAGCTAGGGGTCATGGGGTGCGAAGACGAAATTCCTAGGGTGGGGCACCTGAGGTAAGGGCAAGAGGCTCGCTCTAGTTTGCAAAAACAGCTCCGAAGAAGCCGAAAAGACTGGAGGAAGTATGAGGAGTTTCAGGGCGACGATGACGTTCAAGATTGTCTCCAAACCAACTCCAAACGTAAACATTTGCCAACTCCAAGTTGCCGAATTCACCAAGCTGATAGCCTCAGAGCCTCAGAGGGAGTTGGGAAGAGCTCGAGAAGTTTGCTGGCGCAAAGAGGCCGGCAGGTCTTGGGAGTGCCTGTGTTTTGAGAAACTTGCCGGCTCGTGGTTGGGACGTGACGGTAAACAGGGAATTCATGGATAACTTCGCAGTTGTCGAGGGCTTGGAAATCATTCGCCTTCGCTCTTCCAGTGACAAGTTCCGACGTTCCAAATTTATGCCTGAACAAATGGAAGGATTCCGTTGATCATGAATCGTCAGTTTGCGTTGATAGTATGTAATGGGCTTAGGATTGTTACTCACTGTAGGATAGATGGTTGCGGAGTTGAAACCATCTCTCTCTTAATCCTGTTATGCGCAGCTGACCACAAGTTCACGCTAAGTCATGCAACCACATAACTACAAAAAGGGTGAAAAAGGGACGCGGGGATAGAGAACTTGAAGATGAGCGTAGACGGCATAGATCGCAGCGAAAGTACGTTCTTTACCTCGCAAAAGTTTTCTCTCGTCACAACACTCGCAAACTCGCTCCGCCCCACAAGTTGTGCAGACTGCTGCCGGGGCAACTGGCCTTCAATGGGTGGAGATACAGCCTCTTCGTGATAAACTAAGAATGGCAGACCAGAATTAGCACGAAGGTTTGGGAGACATGGGCGAGTCAGTTGCTCCGAGTCGATCCTCCCCATGGCAAGACGTGAACCCTACGCCGGGCCCCCATTTACCATATCCCAGGTCTCCACCATGCCGTTCTCAATTTGTTTCAGCGTCCTCTGTCCGGTGTAGACAGCGCCTGCAGCCTGGTGGGGGATTATCAATCGTAGCTGGGATCCACCCCGGGGATGGGCAGTAACCGCGAAGGACGATTGTAACATCCTCTGCGCCTTTCCGTTGAGGACTAGTTGATCATTACCATTCGTGGTGTGTTTTTTTTACCCCCATACGATGTCTGTAACAACATTTATCTTTGGGGACGAGATTTGTGGCTGGCATGCAGCCATTCGTCACATCAACGGTCCCTGCCCTGCCAGCGAGGGCGAGCTTGAAACGAGCGACAGCTACGATGCTACGAGGCTTCAAGGCGACAGACATCTGCTTCATTGTATCCTCTGGTGACTTACAGACGGTGAGTGGAAAAAGATATGTATATGTTTGTCATTTAGAATATGACGAACTGATCTCAGGCTGTAGGTTATAAGGAAGGCATCTATTGAGATGTTGAGTTTCTTCAGAAGTCTCTTCGTTTGCGCGGTGCGAGATACCCGTGATGAACTTTCTGGTGACTAAAACATCTGCATGACGGTACGGTCGCGGACCATATGGGACAGGTTGCGGTGACTTTCTTCGAGCTGGTATGCCCCCGCCCAAACCTTTGATCCCTTGCAAACCAGCGGGCTTCCCGTCCGATTGAATGTGTTCTTCCTTTCATTCACGAGACTTGGCTCAGATTTCTATTGGCATTATGAGTTCACAGTGACGGTGGGGCTGTCTATTTCCCTTTACCTTGATATGTTCCCCTATCTGCGTTGTCTTGCCCAAGCGCCTTCCGCTTCGTTCTTAAGTATTCGCTTCTCAGATCCTTGCTCTGAATGGTGTCCCCGTAGACTTCCTGCACTTTGCTATATGTCGTCCATGGCCTTCCTCAAACTTCCCTTCCGAGGTCTACGTTCCACGACGCAGCCTTGCATTTCTTCCCAGCTCCGACTTCTGTGCGCACGATTTTTCCAGGTCTTCATCGCCTTGGTCTTCCTCTCGACAGCCGATCATGTAGAAACGTTACTTTGGTGTCTCGGTCGGTTTAGCCCTGTAAGTAGAAGCGTTTGAAGAGAGGATGCGAGTTATTCACTAACGTCTTGTGCGGTTGTGGGCGTACAGTTCTTCTCCATCAATGAGGCTCATAAGTTCTGAGTCTGTACCTGAGGCCTGAATCGTTACGCCATGCGACTGAGGAATTATTACCTTACCGTTCTGGGCGCCTGGTGACTGGGACATGGCTACGGGCTCAGAAATTTTCTCTGTGGCTAGGCTCCCCTCGCGGGACATGGTGGAAGAAGTCAAGGATACTTGTCAACTTTGTGCGATAGGCGTGGAGCTTAAAGTGAGTCTTGACAATGTTAGAAGATGGTTTCACATGAGATTAATCCCAGGAATGGTGATATTGTTAGATCACCCAGATCCCCGTGTTGGGGCTTCCAGGCCGCCTGTAGAAGGATCGCTGCCGCTCCCAACTTTCACGGCGTTTGGTTGGGAATTCTATACCTTCGCGGGCCGATCTAACAATCATTGGTCGGCGGTATCGACTTCCTCTGCGTGGATAGATCCCTAGCGGGTCTCCGACTCAGGTTCGTATATATCATCCCTTTCCTTCTCAGTGGCAATATATCCGCTCAAAGAACAATACCAGGGAAAATACACCCCAGCACTTTGCTTCCACGTAGCTCTGCTTGCAGCAACATTTTAGCGTGGGGATGAACAGCCCAGTGAATTGCATGAGCAGATGTGAAATGGTCTTTCCCCAGTCTTCGCCGGTCAGGAAAACTGTACTCACGCATGTACAGGATCTGGCATAGGGTTCGCCCTGATGGCCGTTCGACATTACGAACTTATCCGTTCAAAATTACGCACAAATATTGGTACACCGTGGCTTCGGCTGAGACCAAGGACTTGGCTTTTACAAAGACTCCGTTTACTAGGGAAAACAGAAAACGCTACTCAATTCGCTGATGCTTATTCACCCGAATCACATCTCCATCATCTTCTCCACCCCCTTCATCTTGCTGAAATCCTCGTTTCGTAATTGATAAAATATTTTTCATCACCTGTGAATCGGATGGGCGCGCCGCCTTTATCTCACGAACAATTTTCTTCAGCCCGTTATGACTCTCTTTTACCAATTGTTGGACTCGGCCATCTGATTCTTTCAAATAGAGGATGTCCTCAAGCTTATCGACCTCGCCATCAATGCGTAATTGTAAGGACAGCGTGTTCCTCTCCTCTGTCAAGAGGTCTTCCTCCAGCTCTGCGAGAGGCTTAAGCGTTCAACAGCGAATTTAAAAAGTTTACAACGTACTTTGGATTCTGCCTTGTAGTTGGGCAGTTTGGCGCTCATGTATCTCTTTCTTCACATACCGTGCGTCGATGTTTCTTCGTAGGGTATTCAGCTCATAGCGCAGCTGCGATACCTCTTCTGTGGCTCTCTGCTTTGCCTTTCGCTCCTTCATCAGCGTCTCCCACTCTGTCGCCGACCTGTCATTGGCACTCCCACCTATCTCTCTTTCAACGTTTCGACCGTGCTGCTGGCTTGATGTAGAGACCTCGGCTTGTGTCACGCCCGAGCGGCCGAAGAGTTGAAGGCTGGTTTGGTGTGACGGTGGGGCTTTGACCAGAGAACATGAAACCTTTTGCTTTGTGCAGCGGTCGCAGCTTTTCCGGGTGGTAGTCGTTTGACACTCAGCGCCGCTAGAAATGCAGCGGGAACATGCTAACTTCTGTATCCGTAATTCAGTATTGATCCTTTGCAAATGAAAGGTAGAAACTTACCTCTTTCATTTGAACGAGGACTTTGCCTGGGGTGTCGACCAAGAGGAACTCCGAATTAGTATTGGTACAGGGTGGCACGGACCCCCAACAAACGGATACAGGGTCGCACTAGGCCCTGGAAGAATATTCCTTGTGGTGCCACTGGGTTATTCGAAATCACTCAAGTTCCAGTGAGTTAAGTACTATCATCAATATCCCTAAAACGGTCCGTTATTTTCAGCGCAGACTAGAATTCACAAATCTCACCTGAACATGGAATTACCTTTGTCCCTGTGCTCATAACTGGCATTGAACTGGCTTGTCCCGTCCTGCATAGAGAAGAAAAAAAGAGTCCAAATTTTTGTCCAACAGTTCCCTCGTGCGGTTCATCGTTAGAACTTGGTTAGAACAGAAACTGAAAGTAGGATTGCTTCAGAAGGCAGCAGAAGGGCAAATGCCGAGATTTGTACAAGCACGTGCAAAGAGTACGTTATTGATGACGTACATATATAGTAAGTACAGTTTAGGCTGAGGATAGCCATATTGTCACTTTGCGTCGTGGTGAATTCAAGCTTCACCCAACACCACATTCCAAGTTTGCGCACCGCATGAGGTCGAGCAACATCACAAGATTTATTGTGCACCCAACCCAAGCTTTCCGGATTCACCTCGGATATCTGATTATCGCGATGATGATAAATAGGCATGGAAAAAATTCCGTTCAAATACGAAGGAAATACTAAAGATATCACGCACCCAGTCTACTCATTTAATTTCACGCAACGCGCGCAGCCTTAGCGCCCTTTGTAGGCCCTTCTTCCTCCTCTTCATCCACACTTATTTCCCGCTTCGTTATAGGCAGGATCCTTTGAATGATATTTGATCGTGGAGGTCGTGCCGCCTTGCACTCGCGCACGATTTGCCGCAGGCCGCGGTGGCTTTCTTCAAGCATCAATCGAACTTTCTGATCGGAGTCCTTCAAATGCTCAGAAGCCAGAACTTCTTCTAGCTTGTCGACCTCGGCGTCGACGCGTAATTGGCAAAACAACATATTTTTGTCTTCAATGGAGGCAAGATTTTCCTCCAGTTCTGTCAAATAAAAGATTGTGAGTGGTCGCGAGACTTTGGCATCTACGAAGCTGAATTGACCTTTAATTTCTTTGGCCTTCATCTCCATAGCTCTCTCATAAGCCGATTTCTGGACCGCCAAGTCCCTTTGTAACCTCTCCACGTCGGCCCGGTGGTTCGACACCCCAGCTTCTGCACTTATCCTCTTTTGGTATTCATGCGTAATCTCGACGCGCAGCCGGTATAAATCCCTCTCGGCTACTTCCCTGGCGCCCTCCGCCTTCTTCTCCTTCTCGCAACTACGGCGGTACCACCTCTCCAGCGTCCTGATCGTAGCTAGTCCTTCATCTCGTTCCGAATTAGCCTTCTCGACGAGCGCTCTTAACTCTGAAATATTGTCGAAGGGATCTTGAGCGGGTTGTACGACGCCTGACTCAAATTCTGGTGAGCGCGTGTCGTTTTCCACTGTCGCTGGATCAGGTTGACGCATATCGGAGGGGTCGCATGGCTCCACCTGTAGTAGTCAGACACACCTGTTCGTTTACAAAAATCGCTCAAACCCACCTTGGCTTCCACCGGAATCTCGACGACGTTGGGGCTATCCTCATGTGGGTTCGATTCGCTCTGACTCTTACCTGGAGTCGGAAATAATTCTGCGAAAACCTTCTCCGCCTCCGCTGCAGCCTCCTCCCGTGTCGCCTCCTTTTCCTTCCTATCAATTAATTTCGTGCATTCGCCCTTTCCCCTGTGCTTTGTCAATGTCGTAAGAGATCTCTTGCTCGTCAGAGGAAGGTGTTGGTAGCATAGATCGCAACAAATTAATTCTCGATCCGTTCCTTTTTCTTGAAATATCTGGAGGAGTATCGGTTCCGATTTTTCGTCGACTTGGAACTGTAGATATTCGATGGGTAACTTTGGGATGGCATCGTATGTCTTGTGTGCGCGAGGCATAATAATGAGACAGATCAGGTTGGTCACTGGGGGGTCAGAAGATTCAGAGGATATATTTATATTCCACGAAGGACAACGATGTCGAAGGAAAATGCCGAGACGACGTGACAGTGGGAACGAGATGATCAGGCAGGCGGTGCTTTGAGAAGCCTCCCACACAGTCAAAGAGTGTTCTTTCCTTTTTCGGCTGTTCCTGATAACACCTGACCAGAGATACGCCGCTTTATGACCATTCCCTGAGTTGTCCAAGCGACAACCCACCGACGATGATTGGCCTGTACGTTATCCAAGCTCAGGTCTCAGTTAATTTCCGAAGGTTTTGTTGCACCCTGCATTTCATCTAACTGGTGACCCTGGTGTATAATAACTCACCTCACAAAAGAAAATTATTCAGACAATTTTATACAAAGATTTACTTTACACTGCAGCCAAAGTACCCTTTGTCGGGAACGAAAATTTCCGGGGCGACAAAGTTGAAAGCAAGGGGAAAACTCCGAAATGTGGGGGCATTGGGGCAAGGGGTTCACGGAATGTCGTAAAATCTAATCACGCACTTCGTCGCTGAGCCTCCGGTGTATTTCTCGCCATTGCTCACCATCATGAACCAACGGATTCAATATTGTACCAACATACTTCTCCTGTCAATAGCAACCAAAGTCGAGCATTGAGCATATCAACCCCAAGTGGGTTGTAATCTATCGATTGCAATTTTAGGTTACTATCAGCAACACACATGGTACATACAAATGTTGTGAAACGTCTGGTCACTGGAAAAGTCCTGATTTTTTTGCCAGAGCGCTGGCTAAACAAGTTGGCCGAACGTTGTAAGATTACAGTAATTTTCATAACTGTATAGCAAATAAATCGCATCGTCCTGCACACTTTTTTATCACAGCGCCAAGATAATTTCTAGCCTGCATCTAGACGTTTCTTTCCAGAAGAGTCGGGGAGTTGACGTTTCCGCGTCACCAACTTGTCATCCACTATCATCCGCTATCTTCGGCATCGGACAACAAGCGCAAATAATGATCCGTCGATAAGCTGCCACCTTCCGAGTCGATGTCACATCATCATGCTTCGCGGCTAGTGGCGAAATGATTTTGTCGGTGTTGCCCATTATCGGTGCCATTAACATCAACATGAACGCGGGTCAACTCATTCATGTCAAGGCCCAGCCCATTCCGCCAGCGGGCGCATATGAATTCGGGTGATCGGCTTCCGGCGGAGTGGGTGGGGATGGGTTGGAGGCGGGACGATTAACAGTGAGAGTCTGTCTTCTGTCAGGACCCCAGTTCGCTCTTCGTTCAAATAAAAGTTAAATCGCTGTTTATTAGACATAAAGGAATCCAAGATGGAAAAAATGAGGTGTCACTGGGGATTCGAACATAAAGAAATAAATATATTTTTCCCACTGGCCGCCTTTGGATCATGTCATCGATATCGCCCTCCAGCCGCATATGTTTTCTTATGCAACTGCCTTCCACCGGGGACAGTACCAATACGGCCCTGTCCGTTACCTGGCTAGACTCATTCGGATCCACAAATAGGACGATTGGCTCCAGTTAACCCAACCCCCGTTGATATCGCTTCCCCCGCGTTTTATTACTGAAAAGTCTCTTGACGTACCAGTTCCCCAGGGGGATTACGCGCCTGGACCCTGATGCCTCCCTACCTACCCCACATCACGTATCCTACTGCTAGGTCATCGTGACGGTAGCCGTTTCAGCCTGGGCCATGCTATCGAGAACCAGTCCATACTCGTCACTATCAATGACTACAGCTGTATGTGGCGGTCACATGCGTACTTCACATTCTGGAGCACATCGAGTCTTCACCAGCTTTCAACCTTTTTCCTTTGTATGTTGGACACACACGTTATTCTTCTGCGCAAAACTTTGCTGTTAGCGCTGAGAATAGATTACGTCATATGGTGGAGTTTTGCGAGGCGCTCAGCCGAGAATGAGATTTGGAATGTCGGCTAGAAGCCTTTAGAAGAATGGGCACTGCAATCGTCGACCCCCTACGAGACTGTCAGAGTTGCTGGTTTATAATTTTTTTGGCTCCAGTCAAACGGAAGGTGATGAGGCGAAGTCTTGGTCCCCCCCCCTTTTTCGCACTAAATTAAAACTATCTCGCCCTCTCCCCCAATCTCCACCGAACTAGATCACTAGGACATATGGTTCCACGTCTTATGAGGGTCACCCCTTTGCCCTGGGCTGTCTACACCGACTTGGAAGCACGTTCGGAACCAAACCAAGTGGCCCGTGCTCGCTAGATCCCGGCAGGCATTGATGACCACAGAGTTCCTCTACCGACTGACATCCCTGGGGCCTCGTCTCTCGGTGGGAAAGATATTCTGGACGACCTTGGCGTCTGATGAATGTCTCCTTGCACTCATGAAAAACCCATCATTACTCGAGTCCGCTCTCATTTTCTTTATGAATAATCCGCTTCATTTCGATCCGCTCAGGCCCATTTTGATATCCTTGTGAGCAGAAAATATTCTCATCATTGATGATGAGACCTCCTGAGAGCTATGGTAGGTAGTACGGCGTAATACCTCTTGGGATGTTGTCATCGGGACAAACGGGTCTTTCTCCCTCTTCCTCATCCCTACATCGTCCTATCACTCTGCATCCATCTCGCAACGCCTGCGGGCCTGCCCAGCAGCCTACAACAGGATCCTCAGCCCGAAGCCCTTTATTCAATATTCTTGGAGTCGACTTTACTTTTACCTCCCCAACTACTCAGTTACATCCTTGTGGTTTAAGTTGAGACTACAGTTGGACCACAGGCACGAATGCTCGTCCAACTTGGGGACTCCAATAGATGAGCTAAGGTTGGTACCTGGTGGGAGAAGGCACTGGTTTTGTGATGGTCGCCCTTGTCATTTTCCTTCTGCTCCGCTGGCGTTTAAAGCCAGTTTTATAAGGTGAATCGATGCCCTTCCTGTCTTCCTTCAATTTACTGACCTTGTGCCAAGAATTAATAGCTCCGTTGTGTTTCCAATCAGACAGACCTCCAAAGAAAGAAATGGGTGATGGTAAATATCGTACCATTGAAGAGCCTCTTGGCCCTTATACCCATCTGTAAGCATCGCAAATTTCTGTCTTTCACAATACTTATTTCCTCTGCACTCTTTGTCTAAAGTTTCTGCTCGCTTTCAGCAACGTCCGAGGCTTAGGGATCACCCGGATTACCATCGTCACCGCCAAGTTAGGTATAGATGGAGAAGAGCAAAATAGTATCTGCACACGCGGAAGATGAAACGTCCAAGGTTACACCCGAACTCTTTGTCAAATTCTCGCGGGCAGATGAAGACGGCTAGGCGGAACTACTCGTGAGCCTTGGGGCCTATGAGTCTGCCTTGGCTGCAGAGGATGAAAGACTACAAAAACATATGTCAGGCGGTCTGTACCTTCTCTCTCCATTCTTCACATTATTTTTATTTACAACGTTTCAGGATCACGCCAGCAACCCCGTTCATTTTGAACTTCACCGTCGACGCGTACGCCCAGGCCCTTTGTAAATCCAGATGGGCCTCGTCGTCTCTGGTGTCGTCTTTGGGTGCTCCATGATTGTCATAGACCTCTCGGGCAACTCCTATATCACCGTTTCATGCTCAAACTACGCCTCTACACCCATGGAAAGCAAAACCCTCATGCGGTCGGAGATTGGCGCCATGATGATTGTCTCTCTGCGGTTAACACTTCTTTGCTCAGCGATTGCACCCATCCCACTGGTATTTCGTTAAAATGGGGTAGGAGCTGGAGTGTGCTCGAAGATGGCAAGGACTCCGCTACATGAAATTTTTTCTTCGTCCAGACGCCTTCTTTTTCGTAGGTTTTCATGTTTCTCTCCTTCCTCCTCCTCTTATTCGTTTCCGTTAGGTTGCTCCCTGTCTTTTAAAGTTCTTTCGGACAAGCACATTTCTTTGATAGATACGATCTTTTAACATCAATATAAAACTGCCCCAAATTACTATTGATGCGAACCTGTGGACGCTGTAGATCTTGTGACAGGATAAAAGTGGCATTGTCGATAGAGTCATGTGCGTTTCTACCTCATAGTAAGAGGCTGCCAGGTTGGCACTTGTCTATGAATGAATGGAAGATGCTAATATAAGGCGTTAGGATAGTGCTCGTCGTGAAAATCAACCTTCAACCTACCAAAACATTGAATAAGCCCAGACAATTGCACTTCCAGGTTCATGTTTTGTACAGGCAGGTGAAGGTTGAAATTTCGGAAACTTCCTTCTGTCGCGGGAGAAGAACCGTGCCCCTTGAGGAAGTTTACCCCGGTTTCGACGATCCTAACCACATCTTTGTGTTCGTTGACAGAGGTTTCACCGAAATTAAATGGTTGAGTAAGGGGAAGAGGGGTGAGATCCGGCTTGTGTTCCCACATTGGCGATCTTTGGCCAATGAAAAAGTCAAGATGCTTGACATGCGGAGTGATACCCATGATTGAGAGAACGTCTCTCGTTGAAAGGAGGTCAGATAAACTGAGATAAGTAGTAGAGCAGCATGAGCACTGTAAAAGATCGATAATGATCTGACCATCGCAAGGGATTGTCAAATCCACACCTACGTATGCATTGTTTGTGATCAAAAGAATTAGAAGGTTCGGAGTGATAAGATTAATCGTGAGCGAACTTCTTCCCAGAGGGTATTTTAACATCAGGAGGGGTTGTACGGTTAATCGGTTATTGTTTTAGAACAACTGACGAATGTCGACTTCCGATAGCTCTGGCGGTCGAAGGAGAGTTCTGGAGGAATCGTCTGAGTCAATACCGAAACCTAACGTGTGATTCGTGGCCATCCTTCGGTCAGGCTGAGGACAGCGCCGTTTCTCTCCACAGTTTATAGACGTGGGCAAGCTGCGCCGAGATAGTGACAAAGTCAAGTAAAACAATCAAGCAAAATGTCTGTCGGAAGCCGATGAACAGGTTGGAACTGCAGTGCAAGAAAAGACTCGATCGGTTGATGTTGACTTTTCGAGCGTTTTGCTTTAGTTATTCTATGGGAGATCTCCTCGTTCAGCCATTCCAATTGCGAATTCGCATCGGCGATGTCTTTTGGTACAACTTTAACCAACGTCATCTCCTTAGTAGTATGCAAGGAAGGGAAGTTTAAGAGTGGCACCTAGTTCTTGTCTGACGGTAGTATGGGGTGTCCTAGACCCTGCTGTACTTGGGTCACGTGCTCCGAAGTAAACAAAAATCCTTTCCTCCTCAACTCAACCTCAACTCATTCGGCGGCCAGGTGCTTAATCGTCTAAGAATTCCGGAGTCACTTTTTTCAAAGTCAACGAGGTGTAGCGCGAATGACGGGCGGCCACACGCTCGAGTTTGTGCCACCGTTTGATATTGGCCGCCTGCGGCTCGCAGCAGCGCTACTTTGAGGGTGCCAGGTCAGCGAAGGCATGTTTTTTTTGGGAATTCGAGTTTCTAACTGTTTTTTCATCCATAGTGGTCGCGGCTTACGGCCTAATGGTGTCAACCTCTTGACTCGGAGTCTCTGATTGCCACGCTTCATGCAGTCGCAAGCCTAGAAAGAAAACCCAAGTTCGTGGCTGTCATTGGAATTTAACCTACTACTCCGCCTGTACCTATGGAGGCCAAGATTAATCCTTCCCCGGCGCTCTCTAGGAAAGCATACCCCATCATGATCACATCCATGGACTATTGGGGAAATCTTCGGAAGAGTACTGATGTGCATGCGGCCTTCCCAAGCTCGGGGCCTCTCGGTCAGGTCGTTGAGGGCTACAACCTTGTCGTTTTTAAGGAGGGCACTGGTGAAGATCCCCAAGAGATGAGTTTGGCGCTGTGAGGTTTTTGTTACTTCCATTACATGATCTTGACTTACTGTTCTCTAGCTAGCTTACGGCTGTCGTGGCCTCTTTGTCTTGATGTCGCTGCTAGGGGTTCTATCTTCACCACCCATGGCTTGGTCCCCTTGTAAATGGGCATGCTCCGGTCGTTGGCTGGGGATGGATCCACCAGAGCTTTATAGCTGCCACCTGCTTCTTTTTCACGCTGCTTATACCCGTCCTTTTGTGCGGGAAAGCCGAAAAGCTTCCTGTCTTGGAGATACTCAGGATTGCTCTGATTCCGCCATTCCTTATGATGCTGATGCGGCCTATCATGATCTTCAAGGAGTCTTCATTCATCTGTAAGCATTGCGATTTCCGTTTTGGCAAGCAACCTCATTTCTCCCGCAGATCTCCTGTTCAGTTGCCTTTCCATCCTGTTTTTCGCCCTCCCCTTTTTCCACAGCAGTATTCGAGGCTTCAACGGCGACCTCACAGCGACGTCCCTCAGCATCATGCTGGGTCTTGAGCTTTGTCCCTAGTTTCCGTGTAGGAGGCACTCTACAACGAAGCGACAGAAAACTCCTCATCTCCAAAGCAAGTCTTTCATATGAAAGCAGGTTCCTTGTAAGTTCTCTCCCTATTCATCAAGCCCAATCTCATTCACGAAATCCTCGCATCATATTTCATCTTCACCTTCCACGCCCACGTACACTGAATGACCGTTCAACGTTCTCGACCATTCATTCGTACTCAGACTACTTACAGCTATGCCAGCCAAGACCCCCACGTGGCTGGAGATCGGAGCCTGGAAGGATGAGCCAAGTCACTACAACTTGCGTTCCGCGGACGACTATTCCAGGGTTCTGTTCTGACGTTGACTTCGTTTTCGAAATACCACCCGAGTGAGATCGGTCCAATGTAATTGCAAGGGGGTACCTCACCAATCCTTGTCATCTCGATCAGCAGGAGTACAAAGGATGCGGGTATAGCGGCGAGAGGCGTGGCATGATGTCAAGTGCCGTAGGAAACAAGAGAAAGTAGTACATTTGGTCCGAAGCATAAATAGCAAGAAGTACGAAATATAGTGATTACAAGAAACGAAAGCAACCCATTACCCCCACAAGAATCAGAGTTCAACGCATAAGCGCGAACCTGATGCGAAACTGACTCATCTATACCCCTCCACACTCATTGCAAGGTCTACGACACACGTTGGACCTTTGACCTCCGCCCATCTCCATCCACTTCTAGCACCTCACCCCTATACTCCTCAAGCTCTCTCTTTTTGGCAAAGAACGGCTTCTGATCTATAGAAGAACCCAGGAGCCGACGAGCCTTGCAAGCCTCGACGACCCTCTCAAGTTTCTGCACGCTTCCTTGGATTCGGTGGCCCTCTTCGGAATCTTTGAGGGTCCCCGCTATCCTGCGGAGCTTATACACTTCGTCGTCTATGGGGACTTGGAGGGAGAGCATGTTCTCGTCGAGGTCCTCTTGAAGGTCTTTGGAAAAAAAATACTGTTAGTTCGGATGGACCCAAGCAAACTCGAATCAAACCTACCCGTCACCAGACCATCAGCAACCTCAAACTTCTCCTTCAGCTCCGCAAACTCCTTATCTCTCGTCTCTTTCTCCGAGTCGCTCAACTCCGTTGCCGCCCGAAGTTTCTCGACCTCCTTCGTGAGCTTCTCGACCTCCTCCGCCAACCGCTCCTTCGCTTCCTTCTCCGTCAGGTAGAGATCCTCCGCCCGCTTGAGCCCCCGCCGTTTTGAATCTGCTTCGGCCTTCTTCTCCCCCTCCATCTTCCGGATAACCGCATCTTTGCACCCAACTTGGTGCTCCAGCTCAGCAGCTCTGCGCAGTGCAGCGTCTCGATCAGCTTTAGCCTCCGCGAGCAGGGCTTGAAGTTCAATGATTTTGATTTGTGCCTCTTGAAGCTCGGCGCTCGGCGGAGGTGGTGCACTGGGAGTTTCTGATGGAGTGTCCTCCTCCTGTTAGGTAGAATTCAGATCATTAATCTCCGGTTGACGGATACGAAAGAATGGTCTTTTGCTTACCTCGTCTGATCCGTCAGCTTCAGGAGGGGTTTTGTACAGCGCCATTATCGAATTGGGGAGAAGATACGAGCATCTGGTCTTTCTCTTGATACATCGTTGACACCTGAAGGTGTATACGCCCTTTGTCGTTATACATTCCGCCTTCTCAGTAGCACATCTTCCACAAGGTCCCTGCAGCATTTGGTGAGCGCCAATAATCTAAATTGAATTTATCAAACTTACTTTTGCCAATTCACTTTTAAACCACTGCTGTTTCGCCTCCCTCAAATTTTCCCACTCCTTTTCTTCTGGGACCGGCGGCGTCTGCGCCAAGTGATGTGAGTTTCGTCCATCATTCGTCCAACATTGATCCACCTAAAGAACTTACTTCATTCGCTGGATCTCCGGCGTCGAGTTCTCCACCCTTGAGATCCGCCCTTCGCGATGCTGACCTCGAATGGGGAAGGATATAGGAGCACGATTGCTTTTTTGAAGAACATCGTTCACATGCGTAGGCCTCCCCAAGGACGCATTCGATACCCTCCGTATCACATCTCTGGCACGGGCCCTACAATAGGTAATAAGCACCTATCTATAAAAGCAAGAACACGCGTGTAGAGCTTACCTGGGCTATTTTTTTCTGGAACCACAGCAGCCTTGAATTTGTGGCACCTTCAGAACCTCCTTCCTCCTTTGGGCCTTGGGTGGCGGCTCGTACCATGGGAGCCCTTTCCCTCAAAACCATTACAGTTCCTGAGGACTTTGGGGGTGATGTCGTGCCAGCTTGTGGATTTCCTTCGGGGGGCGCACTCATTGAGGTAGGATCGGCCCTAGGCCTTCCAGGTTTCCTCTTCACGGGTGCCGAGGCGCTCGTAACAAGAGGCTCACTGCCCGACGTCGGTGGCAACTGAGATGTAGCCGCTTCACCAACAACAGTCCCTGAGATAGAACTTGCTGTCGGCCTTTGACTTTGGGACATCGCCTTGGACGTGTAAAAAGGTGTCAGGCGTTGAACGTAGGGTGAGGAGATACCTGTAAGGATCCTGGAGATCGTTGGGCGCGACTTGGAGGCGATGTCGAAGGAAGTGAACCGAGATGGAAAGGACGTGGTCAGTAATTCTAAAAACAAATTGAAATCAACAATCTCTGACATGCCATCAACAAATGCACGTGATCGCGCAATTTCTCAATCTCCCATCGCAAAATCCAGCCGCAACTGGGCGCACAACTTCAATTTGTCAAGATAATCATACTACCGACCCTAAAATAGTCTACTCGTCCGCTCCTCACTTCAAATTCTTTTTTTTTTAGGTCAACCGCCGCCTCTTATTTCCATGCAAGGACTTGAATGACGCAGTTCCCAAATCGCTCTGGTTGGTCGCCTCTGCGTCAAATTTCGGCTTCCCCTCGTCGTAGACAAGTTTTAGCAAGTTTCTTCCCATCTCAAAGACATCGTCTCCTCGGGACATCCGCAACATCGCACACTCCTGAGTGATCTTCTTTAACTCCTCTAAACTTTTTTCTACAATCTGATAGCCCTTAACGTTTTCTCGTGCTTCCGCCGTCAAGGTGCATTGGAGTATGGCGACTACCTGGTCGACGCGTAGTTGGAAGCGTACCATGTCATACCGCTCGTCAGACCGGCTCTGGCGCATCTCTAACGAAAGCCAAGTTAGTGGGTATAAACGATGAAAGATTTACTGCGCTGACCATTCAATTCTTCTTTGAGAGCGGAGATCTCATCAACGATTTTCTGCAAACCTTCCTTCTCCATCTTGAGTGCTGTAAGCTCTGCTTCCTTTTTCTTGACCTCCGCAGACAGTTTTCCTTCTGCCGCCCGATTTTCCCTCTCTAGCATCCATTTCTCCTTCTCCGTTTCCCTTATATAGCGGCTATGGTCCACCTTCACCCTACAGAGCTCGTTGCCCAGCTCCTCCTGCTTCATTTCCACGCGCTCTTTCTCCGCACGCAGGTCTTGGCTTTCCTTTTGATATCTTTGACGCCAATATTCAGCCCTCTCCCTTTCTCTCTTCGAATTTTCGCATTCATCCAGGAGGTCCGAAATTTCCTTCTTGCACTCATCATTTTCGAGCCGCAAATCCCGCGCTCGTTGCTCCAACGTTTTGACTTGGACGCGGAGTTGTACTGTTTTTTGGACCATCACTTTCACCTCTAAATCCTCTGCCAAATCTGAATCATGGTCGGATTCACTCTCCGGGTCTGGCTTAGAGGCCTTCTTGAGTTCATGTCGCTTCAACCCCCTAGTGCCGTAGTCCAGAAACAGATCCCGGGCCCTGCTCTCCGACAAATCGAGACGCTGGACAGCGTAGTCTATCAGGTACTCGTTGAACTGAGAGCAATATTGGTTGCGTGGAATTCGACAAGGCTCGCACTTGGCTCCAAAAGTTTTATCTGTCGTACATGGAACGCCAGTGACCAAGCAGTTTGAACAGTCCTAGTTAGGTGTACCCGCCCCCGTGAGTGACCTTCAAAAGCTAGATTCGGGATGGATAAACTCGCCTGAAGAGTTTTTCCGCTGAGCCAGAGCTGCTGAGCCTTCCGATCCAACCTTCCCTTGTTCAGGCATTTCAAAAAGTCTTTGACCAAACTTTCGTCGGAGTCTGAGCACGCACTGCTCTGCTGAGAATGGTCTGAATCCGACTTGGACTCGCGGTTGTCACTCATATGGCGTTGGCAGCGAAAGACGAGCCTGTGCAGAACATTCCGCCGTTCATTCACGATAGGATTTTCCCTTTTCATTATTCGGTCGCGGCGCCTGGTGCGCTTGAAGGATGAGAGCAGAGGTGAGTCTGGGAGACGACGTTGCAATTGACGACTCAATACAGTATATGTGCTAAACAGATTTGCATTCAAACGTAAATCGCATATAATGAAAAAGAGCTTAAATGACAGCGTTCAAACTTGCTACGTCCCGCTGACCCTGGGCAACGTAAGGTTTGCGGGACCGTAGAAAGTAGTTACTCTGCACCGAACGCAAATTGCAATCATCTGAACCCTTCTCAGCAAGAACCTATCGGCACAAAATTTGGGAATTTAATTCGTTCCATGAGTACCTTGCAACATATTTTCCACTTTGTCACACCAGGTCGCAGGCAGATAGGCATTATAAGTCCCATTACTGAAGCTAACCCAGTAGAGGCTTGAATCCCAGGGGCTCAAAACAATGTCCTGTATAAAATACTCGTGAGCAAATCAATGTTTTTGAATAACAGAAAAACAAACCATAGCGTCGCTACTCGACCCGGTAAGTATGTTTGCAAGTGCTGTGGGGATATTATGATATGAATAGGAATTGTTCCCTCTCCGAGTTGTAAAAGTTATAGCCCAGCTGTCGGCTTTCTTTCCGAGCGACATAGTTTTGATGTTCTCATGTCCTACTTTAATAAGTTCCCGATCAAGGGTCTCGTGCAAACTGTTCGACATGACGCGCCCGTCCTTGTATTTACACCACCATGCTCCATTCCCGCCTGAAGCATAGAGCTGGAGGCATTCAGGTTCAAGCCCGGGGACCAGAATCCCGGTGTCTTCGCAATGATTTTCTCAGTGAGAAATCATATGCGGTGGCGTACTACAGAGGACTTACGGGTTCCGTTGGTAGTTCTCAGGACGTATCTTCCGTGGATCCCCCCATAGACACCCAGCACCTCGTTGACCTCTGTCTTTTCAAGAGCCTCTGAAAGCCCCTTTGGCGCGTTGGCCCTGGATCTGGCGTATCAGCAAAAGAGGCAAACTTGAAGAGAAAATAGCAGAGGGCATTTGAGCACACCAGCGAGTATCTGGGCTCTGGTGTCATGTCTGGGACAAGGACCCTGTTTTTCAAAAATTACATATATGGTAACTGTGTGTAAATATTATAAAGGGCTGCATAGCACAGTAGGTTATTGCGCTTTTTTGGCATTTCTGTTCATGGCCAACCTGGGTTCAATTCCAGCCAGTGACATCTTTTTTTATTTCAAAAGAAAAATATGTATCTTATTGAAAACTTTACAGATTGCTATGAAATTTGAGAGATATATCATCTCCCTATCTACTTTCTTTCTATGTCCTTTTTTTCAAAAAAGGGTCCAAGTAGTTTAGGTGTAGCAATTAATAAATGCCAGTATGATGGAGTGGTAGTGTCAAGTAGTTCAGGATTCAATCATTGAGCACAATGGAACATCAAAGAAAATTCCTACACATCAAATAAAGATTTCTTTGCCTGAGGCAACCATTTTCCAGACCAGTACTTTATTTTTAAGTGTCTTACTGTGGCAGAAGAGTCCTAAATTCCAATTTCGAAGCACTATCAATTTTTTCTTTGCTTGTGGCACCCCATTACTGTTCAAAATCATTTCCCTTAGCCATCTTGAGGGCTTAAATGTCACTCTCTTAATTTTGTAGCCTGCAGGCCTTGTGACCATCTAACAGTAACTGGCATGAGGGATGCCAGACTTATTCATTTAAAACTATTTAAAAGATCATGTGGTTTTCCCTCTTTCTCCCCATATTTTACTTTGTTACTCCTGCACATTTCATTCCTAATGTACCTGTGGCATCCCCAAGCTATCACAAGAGTAGTACTTGGGATTGTATCACTAGACTTTTCTTCTTTATTCCTACTCATGTTTGCCACTTTATGACTTACAAATTCACCCATTCCTATTTAAAGAGTGTCTCCATATAAAATGTGCTCTATCTACAATTTTTGCAAGCCTGCGGCGCCTCCAATCTACAAAGGAGGAGCAGAAGGGAGCAGAGCAGATGTGTCACAGAGTGACCTCGGCGTGTGAATGATGGCTTATGTCTGTTTTTGGACGACCTTATGTTTGTTTTTGGACATGTCTGAATATAGACATAAATTATGTCCAAATATGGACATAAGGTGTCCCAGACACGGCACCAGAGCCGTGCTGATTCCTAATTCTGCCAAGCGCTAATCAATTGAAGATAACGGAATGAGCGTCTTGGTGGTCTGCTGATACGTCCGGTGACCATACCACACGTCGACCAGTTACAATCGATGACCGTAAACAGCAGCCCATTAATAATCGTCGAGGGGAACAGTTCATTTCGATAGGTTCGACAGCATGGGAGAGTAACTCCGGGATTGGCTAAGGCTGTTTCGCAGTACCGGCATGTGCCAGGGACACTGTTCATAAGGAGGATGTCGTCTATCGCCAAAATGCGGGATGGCTTCGAGTCCATGCAAGTGAGGTGGTGCAGGCAGGGTCCGGCCTTTATGACGTAGTTCTGACCTTTTCTTAAGCTTGTGCGTTTGTTGATGATAGTCGCATCCGCTTGAGCCAGAGAAAGTTGAACCCCAACGCTTGTCGCACGAATTGGATAGAAAGATTGGGCGTGGTCCGAATTTCTAGCTTGAGTTTCCTTCAGAACTCCGCAGCCATTGCAAAGCTTCCAAAAAAAAAGTGGCAAAATAACAGGACAGGAACAGGAGAGAGAACTCCAGTCGAGAGGGATTGGGTCGTAAGCCTTACACTCTTAGATCCTTTCGTGATGAGGGGAACGAATGTTTCTTAGACCGAATAACGAACAAATGAAAAGCCTTGAGGCTTATGGAAATTAACGAAAAACATCATGACCTAGATATCATATACCTGACTTGAAAGTAAGTATCATGCGTTCAAGTTGAAATGTCAAGTACCTCATAACATTTTATGCTCGGCGTTGAGCCAAGCCTTTGGCAAATTGTACCGGTAACTTCCATCGCGAAAGAGAACGAAGTAGTGTTCGTGGTTCCAAGGGCTCAAAACAATGTCCTGTATGAAAGGTGGTGAGTTGAAACTCATGCCATCCCTTGTAAAAAATTGAAAAACAAACCACAGCATCGCTTCTTGACCTGAGAAGTTCGGCCAGGCCGGCTGGAACGTTATTCCACGCGAAGGTGTGTGTTCCATTCCTCGTAAAGGTTATTGCCCAGCTATTCGCTTCTTTTCCGAGCGACATGGTTTTGACGTTCGCTCCCCCCACTTCGCCAAGTTTCTTACTGAGGGTTGCGTGCAAATCCCCCCAAACAGTGCGCCCGCCCACGTACTGGGACCACCAGCTTCCACTACCGCCAGAAGTGTAGAGCTTGAGATCTTTAGCTTGAAGCCCAGAGGCCAGTCCCTTGATGTCTGCGTAAATTTCCTAGTGAGACTCTGATATCACAGCGGTACTGCGTGGAGGACTCACAGACTCCGTCGGTAGCTCGCAGCACGTATGTTCCGTGGAGCCCACCGTAAACGCCTTTCACCCCCGCTACCCCTGCTCTGCGAAGACCAGTCGCAAGGTCTGTGGGCGCATGGTCCCTGGGTTGAATGCGTTATTAATGATGGGATCAAGATAAAACAACGTTTGAACATACCAGCGAGATTTTGACCCGTTACTAATGTAGTAGCCTTCAGTTTCGTTACCTACGAAAGCAAAGATGATAGTCATGGTGTGCGAACCTTTGATGAGACGGGGGGTTTGAGGGTCTATTTATTTCTTGATGAATTTTATCAAGCGCCAATCGGTTAATCGATTGAGCGCCTTAAAGGCCAGCTGACCTGTTAGCACAAAACAATTCCGCGTTGTTAATCACTTTCGGCCACATCTGATAAGATGACCCTAAACATGAGGTGCGTCAATTATTATCCAAGGAAACAGTTGATCAAGTAGCTTCATAACATGGGAGAGAAACCAACTCCGGGCTGGGCCAAGGCTAGTGCCGCGCAGCACTGTGGTGGCTTCAAGTTGTGAGGTGATACATATTACACGGGTTGATGACGTATACGCAGTTCAGACCTTTTCCTAAGCTCGCGCGTAAGTTAGTGATAGTCGCACCAACTCTGAGTCGCCTACAGAAAGTTGAACTCCAAAGGCTCGTAGCAAAAATCGGATGAAAAAAATCGATGTCGTCTATATTTGTCGCTTTGAATCTCGTCCTGAAAAAGTAGAGCAAAAAGTTCAAGTTCAAAAGCGGAGAGCTCCGAAAAATGGCAAGAAAAATTGGAGAGAGCCCAAGTCGGGATGAGTTGACTTTTTAGTCCTTATTACCCTCGGACATGAAGCGAATATTCAAAATGAGATTTCTTGTAGATTGAACATTGGATGGCAAATCAAAAGACTTAAGAGTCGTAAGGGAATTAACAAAAATCAACATGTCCTAGGAATGAAGTGACGTGGTTCAGAAGATAAACATAATACGTCGGAACATTGCACTCACTTTTGTTGACAACTAATGGAAGTAATATCGTTACAGGCCTGAGGCGGCGAAAGAATCAGAAAAAGCAATGACTCACAGCCGCACTTTCCGTAATTATTTATGGCATTAATTCTGGTTTGATACTCTTTGAAAAAATTAAGAAAATAGTGTAAGTCCTACCATAGTGTATAACAGTGAAAATGGGCCGTACCTCCGTAGATACCGTAGTAGACAGTTTCCAACCCATCTGTGTGCATGATCTCATTTTTCGTGAAGGAAAGAAAACTACTTCGTGACGAAGCTGCAACCACGGACGACAAATCAATAGCTTTCAGAATAATTAACTCAGCTTACTCCAATTCCTTGATGCTTTGATCCGCATTGGGAATCCCGGAGGGACTCGGTCTCGAGGAGGAACTGAGCTCTGAGGAAGAACTGCGTGCTGAGGAGGGACTGTGTTTGGAGGAGTGACTGGGTTCTGAGAAAGGACTTGGACCGGCATTTCGATTTCCTCTACTTTCGTTTGACTCTCTTGGGTCTGACAGATGATCGTAATGGGCTCATCAACGACGCGACCCGGATAATTGTACGCCTCTGGATGAGAGATAGGTTCATTATCATTCATCGGCACTTCACCGTCTATATCTTTGAAAAGTTGAACATTGTGGTCAATCAAGTCCTCGGCCTTCAAAACCCGGAACTTCAACAAAACCACTGTTTGAGGTGGAGCGACCGAGAGCATGTTGATGCGACCCAAGGAAAAGTCCTCCGAATCAAAAGAAGTCTTTGAAGCTACTGCACCCTCTTCGTCATAAAGGCGGTAGTAAACTGAACAAGATGCGTTATGTTCATTCAAGTAACGAGGTTTCGATTGAACACACCGTAACGTGGATTGGCATGTCTAGCTTCAGGTAAGCCCTCCAACGATACTATCCTTACTAATCGTTTTTCAACATCTTGCAACCGAACGACTAAGACGATAGGGTCGTCCTCAAATAAGCCCGGGCCAGTTGACCCCCTGAGCGGCAATCGCGACGTTTCCTCAACCACAGTCTGGCTTGAGAGTGATTCGAATAGCGTGGTGCTTGTGGCTCCCGATAAGCCTTCGATCTTGCACAGATGCTTTTTCACGGACGAGGCGGTAAGTGGGGGTGTGATGAGCTTTGGGAGAGTGCGGCTAATGTATGGGTCATCTGCGTAGATCGGATTGTTTGACGTGATCGGTCCATATGTCGTGTAGAGCCGGTAGTATACTGAGTACGCCTTTGTATGAGTGGATACAGAGCTTTATGAAAGATAACGCACTATAACGAGGGCCATTACCGTCGAGGGTTACCTGTGAAATTCAATAAAACTTTTGATACGGTGTAGTGATCTGCACATACAGGCTCTCCTCGACCATCTGACGAGTCTTTACCAGGACCAGAGTGAAGTGTAGATGAAGCTAAAGACATAACCAGTAATCTTCTCGGAGTTCCAATATCGTAGACGAAAGAGCTTTAGGTTGAGGTCTAGATGGAGTGCCTGCCGGATACCCGTTGCGTTGGTTCCACGGTGATGGCAGCAAAAGCGCTCCGGCTGTCTATTCCAGCAATCGTGGGAAAGGTATTGTGGTCAGGGGGGAGCCGCTATGTAAGCGCCTGCTTCAGAATAAGTGGGATGGTATTGTAACCGCACAATAAATCTCATCTGTGAAGATGAAGTCAGGAGGAACCTATTTTCAAAAATGAAGCGAAGATACAAGTGTCAAGCACACCTAATGACGCGAAAATTGCGAAACTCGTTGATAGGCCATTGAGGCTTATCCACACCCATGTCGATAGAGACAAGGAGTTCAAGCATGGGTGGAAAGAGGAGATGGGTTGCCGTTGGAGTTGAGGTTGAAAATCACGATGGCGCGAGAAGACTTATTTATGATACCTTTCCCACGGCCTTGTCCCCAAGTCCCAAGCAAAACAGTGCACGACTGTAGCCCAAACGTTGGTGGGCCCAACTCACAAACAAAGAGTGGTGATACGAAAGTAATCCTCGTCCTAGATACATATATCAACCAAACAATAAAATTATCTGGACAAGGCACAGCAAACGACTATCCCACTCTATATCGTCTATCAATCAATCGTTATAGATATTCCACGACTAGAAGAAACACCCAAACAGAACAGTCAGCGCACACAAAAATAAGAGAGAGAGCAAAAACGTACACTTCGCCACTGCAACCCCTTATGTTCCGCAACAGGCCCATCAATACCAAACGCCACGCCCTTGAACCACCAAAACGAGAAAAGCAACAGGAAAGCAAACACGCCAAAGAAGATGTTCTTGACTTTTGTAGTGAGGAGCTTGGATGAGAAGATGAAGTGGTCGAGCACGTGGGCGAGCATTAGGACTGCGAAGTAGAGGGTTGGGAGCTGGAGGGAGGAAGGTCAGGTACGCGTTGGTGGGAGGGGGAGGGGGAAGAGTTACACGTACGTAGTGGTGCAGATAGGCGACGCGACCCATGATGAGGAAAGGCACTGACACAAGAAATCAGCAGCTGCAAGCGTGAAAAGGAAAAAACGACAGACCATAATGGAACGCCCAACCAAAGAACGCGATTAGGGTTAGTCTGGGTCTCGAGGAGTGAATGGCTCTCGAAGAGGGAATGGCTTTCGGGGAGGGAATGGCTCTCGAGGAGAGACTGGGTTCTGAGGAGTGGATGGGCGTCGAGGAGGGACTGGGTCTCGAGGAGGGGCTGGGCTCCGAGGAGGAACTGGGTTTTGAGGAGGGACTGGGTTCCGAGAAGGGACTTGGGCTGGCATTTCGGTTTCTTCTACCTTCGTTTGACACTCTTGGGTTCGACAGATGATCGTAATGGGCTCATCGGCGACGCGACCCGGATAACAGTACGCTTGCGGATGAGAGATGGGATCATTATCATTCATCGGCACTTCACCATCAATATCTTTGAACAGTTGAATATTGTGGCCAACTAAGTCCTCAGCCATCATAACCTGAAACTTCAACAAAGCCACTGTTTGAGGTGGAGCGACCGAGAGCATGTTGATGCGACCCAAGGAGAGGTCCTCCGAATCAAAAGAAATCTTTGAAGCCACTGCACCCTCTTCGTCGTAAAGGCGGTAGTAAACTAGACAAGATGCGTTATGTTCATTCAAGTAACGAGAGTTCGATCGAACCCACCGTAACGTGAATTGGCATGTCCAGCCATGGGTAAACCCTTCAACGATGCCATCGTCATCGATCGTTTTTTAACATCTTGCATCCCAACGACTAAGACAATAAGGGTCGTTCTCAAATAAGCCCGGGCCAGTATACCCTCTGAGCGACAATCGGGATAGCTCCTCAACTGCAGTCTGGCTTGAGAGTGATTCGAATAGTGTGGTTCTTATGGCTCCCGATAAACCTTCGATCTTGCATAGATGCTTTTTCACGGACGAGGCGGTAAATGGGGGTGTGATAAGTTTTGGGAGAGTGCGGCTGATGTATGGGTCATCCGCGTAGATCGGATTGATTGACATGATTGATCGATATTTTGTGTAGAGCCGGTAGTATACTGAGTAGTACGCCTTTGTATGAGTGAATACAGAGCTTTATGAAAGACAACGCACCATAACGAGGACCATTAGCGTCGAAGGTTACCTGTGAAATTCAATAACACCCTTCATATGGTGTAATGATCTGCACATACAGGCTCTCCTCGACCGTCGAGTGAGGAATCTTCACCAGGACCGGAGTGCGGTGCAGATGAAGTTAAAGACATGTTTTCGGAGTTCAAATAAGATCATGTACGAAGGGTTTTAGGCCGAGGTGGGGTGTCCGCCGCTCGCGTTGGTTCCACGGTACTTACTCAGTAGCAGCAAAGGTGCTCAAGCTACCCATCCGAATCGTGAGAAAGATATAGGTTAGTGATAGTCGCACCAACTCTGAGTCGCCTGCAGAAAGCTAAACTCCAAAGGCTCGTAGCAAAATCAGATGAGAAAAATCGATGTCGTCTATATTTGTCGCTTTGAATCTCGTCCTGAAAAGGTAGAACAAAAAGTTCAAGTTCAAAAGCGGAGAGCTTCAGAAAATGGCAAGAAAAATTGGGGAGAGAGCGCAAGCCGGGATGTGTGACTTTTCGGTTCCCACCTAACCAGATTGTACCCTCGGGCATGAAGCGAATATTTGGAATGAGATTTCTTGTAGAATGAACATCGGACAGATCAAAAAGACTTAAGAGTCATAAGGGAATTAACAAAAATCAACATGTCCTAGGAGTGAAACCTGGTTCAGAAGATATACATAATACATTGGAACATTGCACTCACTTTTGAGGACAACTAATGGAAGTAATATTGTTAGTGTCCTGAGACGGTGAAAAATCAGAAAAAACGCAAGGACTCACGGCCACGCTTTCCGTCAACATTTATGGCTTTATATCCGCCACAAAACTCTTTGAAAAAATAAAATCATAGTGTAAGTACTATCATAGTGTGAAACAGTGGAAAATGAGCCGTACCTCCATGGAGAAGGAATTCCTCTTCAAAGCCATCTGTGTACATGATCTCATCTTTCTTGAAGGAAAGCCAATAACGCTTATCACGTCCCTCTGAAACCATGGACGACAGATCAATAGCTTTCAGAATAATTAACTCAGCCCACCACAATTCCTTGATGCTTTGATCCGCATTGGGAATCCCGGAGGGACTGGGTCTCGGGGAGGAATTGAGCTCTGAGGAAGAGCTGGGTTTTGAGGAGGGACTGCGTTTCGAGGAGTGACTGGGTTCTGAGAAAGGACTTAGACCGGCATTTCGATTTCCTCTGCTTTCGTTGGACTCTCTTGGGTCCGACAGATGATCGTAATGGGCTCATCAGCGACGTAACCCGGATAATTGTACGCCTCTGGATGAGAGATAGGTTCATTATCATTCATGGGCACTTCACCGTCTATATCTTTGAACAGTTGAATATTGTGGCCAATCAAGTCCTCGGCCTTCATAACCCGGAACTTCAACAAAGCCACTGTTTGAGGTGGAGCAACAGAGAGCATGCTGATGCGGCCCAAGGAAAAGTCCTCCGAATCAAAAGAAGTCTTTGAAGCCATTGCACCCTCTTCGTCATAGAGGCGGTAGTAAACTGAACAAGATGCGTTATGTTCATTCAAGTAGCGAGATTTCGACTGAACCCACCGTAACGTGGATTGACTTGTCCAGCTTCAGGTAAATCCTTCAACGATACTATCGTCATTGATCGTTTTTCAACATCTTGCTCCCCAACGACTACGACGATAGGGTCGTTCTCAAATAATCCCGGGCCAGTTGACCCCCTGAGCGGCAATCGCGACGTTTCCTCAACTGCAGTCTGGCTTGAAAGTGATTCGAACAGTGTGGTGTTTATGGCTCCCGATAAGCCTTCGATCTTGCACAGATGCTTTTTCACGGACGAGGCGGTAAGTGGGGGTGTGATGAGCTTTGGAAGGGTTCTACTGATGTATGGGTCATTTGCGTAGATCGGATTGTTTGACGTGATTGATCCATATTTCGTGTAGAGCCGGTAGTATACTGAGTACGCCTTTGTATGAGTTCATACACAGCTTTATGAAAGACAATGCACCATAACGAGGACCATTAGCGTCGAGGGTTACCTGTGAAATTCGATAAAATCTTTGATATGGTGTTATGATATGCACATACAGGCTCTCCTCGACCGTCCGACGAGTCCCTACCAGGACCAGAGTGAAGTGTAGATGAAGCAGAAGACATAACCGGTAAATTTCTCGGAGTTTCAATACCGTAGACGAAAGAGCTTTAGGTTGAGGTCTAGATGGATCGCTCGCCAGTTGCGCCGTTAGCCCCACGGTGACAGCAGCAAAAGCGCTGAGGCTGTCTATTCAAGGAATCGTGAGAAAGGTATTGTGGTCAGGGGGAGGAGTCCCGGGCCAATATTTCGCGCTAAGCGCTTACTTAGAGTAAGTGGGGTGGTATTGTAACCACACAATAAACCTCATCTGTGAAGATGAAGTCATGAGGAACAGGCTATTTTCAAAGAAAACGTGAAGATACAGGCACACGGTGTTGAAATCAAATCGTTAAGCGCAGATGGTTCTCATGATCAGAATAAGAGAAGATGAGATTTCCGGTTGTCTCTGTGAGAGTCCAGAGACAAACGGATGGGTAACTACAGTACAAGCCTTCGTATATATATTGTAGGCTACGAAATAAAAGGGGATAATGCTAAAATACCCCGAGAAACAATCAAGGTGAAGAATGTACCTAGAATCCGAAGATCGGGCGCATTGCGCATGCTCGCACAGCTACGCAATATTCCAACACACGGTGCACCTTCCTGGTCCTTGAAGATGATGACAGTTTGTAGTAAAAAAGCGGTTAGCTCCAAACTCAAGCACCGTTAGATCTGCCGGCAAAACGTTTGTGCTAAGCATTTACAGCTTGAAAAAAGGACGACTTGCTGATCATATACAGACTGGCGGGTATCAAGTTCAAGGTTGGAACAAGGTATCACCGTGACTTTTTCAAAGTGCATGGGTAACGCCAACAACCGTCTCCGTAGTACACAGTTGTCCGAAGTCGTTCATCGGTACATACAGATTGCATACAGGCTTAGGAATTAGCCAAACTCAAATAGGACGCCGCACATGAGTGGTGATACGAAGAGTAATCCTCGTCCTAGATACATATATCAACCAAACAATAAAATTATCTGGACAGGGCACAGCGAACAACTATCCCACTCTATATCGTCTATCAATCAAATCAACCAATCAATCATTATAGATATTCCACGACTAGAAGAAACACCCGAACAGAACAGTCAGCACCACACAAAAAAGAAAGCAAAGAACAAAAAACGTACACTTCGCCACTGCAATCCCTTATGTTCCGCAACAGGCCCATCAATCCCAAACGCCACGCCCTTGAACCACCAAAACGAGAAAAGCAACAGGAACGCAAACACGCCAAAGAAGATGTTCTTGACTTTTGTAGTGAGGAGCTTGGATGAGAAGATGAAGTGGTCGAGAACGTGGGCGAGCATTAGGACTGCGAAGTAGAGGGTTGGGAGCTGGGAGGGAGGAAGGTTAGGTACGCGTTGGTGGGAGGGGGAGGGGGAAGAGTCACACGTACGTAGTGGTGCAGATAGGTGACGCGACCCATGATGAGGAAAGGCACTGACACAAGAAATCAGCAGCTGCAAGCTGACAAGCATGAAAAGGAAAAAACGACAGACCATAATGGAACGCCCAACCAAAGAACGCAATTTTCCCAACGTACAAGAAATGGTCCCATTCATCTACAGCACCACCAAGTTCAGCTCCCTCTCTCTGATACATCTTGCAAAACCAAAAACTCACGAGAATCCATATCATGATACTTCCTCTGCCACCTCAACAAATACACACCCAGCGCCACCAAACCCACAAACAAGCTCATCGAGCTCGCCCACCACACGACAGGCGTCCCCATGAGGTAATACTTGAGCTGCGTGTCGCCCCAGCCACACATCCTCAGCCCAAGGTGCAGGAAGGGCCAGTCAAAGGGCTTCGACGCCAAGATGTCCTCCTTATCCGGATCGGGGATGAGCGCGTTGTTGGACGTCATCATCGCGACGTTGAGGTGCCAAAAGTCCCGAAGGAAGGGGGAGCGGTAGAATTTGGTGTCGCCTGCTGGTACTATATAGATATCACAAAGAAACCCGTTAGCCAAAGAAAAAGCAGGATGAGGAAGGCAGGGAAAACATACACCGATCATTCCAATGACTCTCCACATTCCAATACGTATGCACGTCCTTGGGGTTATTCTCCTTATCACAACTAACCTCCACCTGCTTAAACCCCCACTGCGGCAAAATGGCATTCGCAGCGCGCAGATAACACCCCAACACCTGATGCTTAAACCTCAACCGCGTCGTCAAGGAATGTATCCTGTCCACGCTCTCCTTCGGCCCTTGCTTGACATCATCCACAACCTCCACCTGCCAATAATCATGGTTGTCCCCAATCGTTTCGTTCCCATAACACGACACCTCGTAGTTCAGCTTCGTCACGGGCGCAAGCACCGTGTGGGAGTGGAGGTTCCGCGTGGTGGCCGCGTGGTTCAGGCGGAGGACGTCCCCGTCCTTGACGAAGCGGATGGCGTCGTTGGGGTTGTACGGCGGCTCGTCCCAGCGGGGGAGAACGACAAAGTCGTTGTTCGCGTCTTTGTAGTGGTAGCAGGTCACTTGTTGTTGGGTAGACCCCACCGGGTAGGTCTGCACGTGCGAGTGGAGGAGGCCGCCGCCCCAGCCCATGTTTTTGAGGGTTAGTTTTGAGCCGTAGGCGATTTCTAGAGCAGGCTCTTAGTGAGGACGGCTGTTGGTTTGGAAAGGGGACACACGCACCAAGTGGGTTTTTGGCAAAGTCGTTTCCGACGAGGTTGGCTTGGAAGAGCGAGCTCATTTGGGCGTCGCCTGGCCCTGAATGGTTCAAGACCATGAAATGGATTTTGAAGGAAGCCATGAAGACGAGGATGGGGAGGACGATGAGGCAAGCTATGCGTGCACCCCAATGTTTTAGTTGTTCTCGCTACGAAAAGACATCAGTTTGTCTGCTCCCCCCCGCAACTACTGTGAAATGTGGACGCACCACTGGCATCTTGGTGTCTCCAAACTTTTCCCATAGATCTTCGATGGTGTAGACACCCACGAGAGCCGTGACGAATAGACCAATCATTTTGACGCTAGCATACGGTTAGTTGGGTAGTGACCATCTGGTGGGAAGCTTGCACACACCTGGTTACGCAGCCGATGGAGAAGCCGGTGAGGGATAGCCAAAGCCACCAATCAATAGAAAAGGATCTAAAAGTAGCAGCAGACAGGTTCAGCTTGCGCATGATGAGCTGAAGAACGGGCCGTACTCGTACTGTTGGTTGTGGAATTTGGTCAAGCAGAAGACGGTAAGGAACGTGAAGAACAGGAGCATAGAGTCCAGGAGGATAAAGCGAGAGATACACAGCCAGCCGACATCTAATGGCGCCATCATCATCAGCCACCACAGAACGAGAAAAAGGGCCAAACGCACCAAGGAGAACCATCATAGCAGTCAAATGACACGCCCACAGACTCATCCCCAACTCCAAAGCAGTATACCACGCAAGCGGGACCATACCCACCCCAAACGTCGCCAACATCACCCGCATGGCAACATACGGCACACTCTCCGGGTACGCTTCCCCGCTCTTAAACTCAAACCCCCCATCGTACCCGGAAAGCAAGCCCGCGAGGCCAACGAGCATCTTGCCCAGGGGCGGGTGGACGTCAAAGTAGAACTCGCGCTTGAGGTAGTGCGAGCCGAATTTACCAAAGTGGGCTTCGTCCCACACGACGATGTTGGATGCGCCGATGTTGTGGAAGCGCGTCCAGCAGGAGAGGAGGGTGTATATTACGGGAGGGATGTATTCGAGGTTTTGGTAGAGGAATTCGCGCTGTGTAGAAGGTAAGTAAGTAAGTAGGTTAAGTTGGTCAGGACGACTTACGATGGATGTTGGCGGGGGAAGATGATGTTGGGGTACACGGCCACTGCTAATTCGCCTCTGGGCAGCACGAGACTTGTCCTTGCCCTCATCGTCATCGTACCGCTCCTTTTCATACGGATCAAAACTGCCAGCGCTGCCCCCCGTCGCTCCCGTCCTGACCCTCCTCCGGGCCTCGCCTTCAGACATTGAATAAAGCGGCAGCTGCTGCTCTTCCGGAGCTACGGACCAATGATGCGTCGGTGGGTAAGAAACGTCTTCAAACCCGAATGAGGAGTCTGAACGTGGCAGGTTATAGTCAAGATCAGGTGTGCCAAAATCAACAGCTACGGCGGAAGGTTTCATGAATTAGGGTGTTACCCCTTTCACCAGGGTTCAATAAGCTATTTTGGCAACGAGAAGAAGGGGAGGTTGCGTCAAGAAGTCGCTAGATATGTAGGAGAACGGTTGCGATAGGAGAAGACTCAGAAGAGGGTGTTTGACTGCGGTCGGCACATGATCTCACTGCCACGTCAAAAAAACAGGCCGTAAGAGAGAAAATATATACAACTGGGTAAAGATAAGAAAAGTAAGGAGATCGACTACGCAGATGCATCGAAACACTTTTGCCAAAGGCAAGATGTACAGAAATAGGGAACCGAGAAACGGAGTACAAAACACAAACTCAGTTCTACTTTTGATGCCGTTGGTACACAGCTGCGAAAGAAAGCTGGGTCAGCAGTGAGTTTAGAGCGAACGGCGACAAGAAGCATACCAGAAACCATAGCGTGATCACGCTCATACGGCTCCAGGGTGACCTGCTCAAGAGGTCTGAACCGGCTTTCTTTCAGTTTTTGCACCTCAGCGGCGAAGAGCGTCTCTGGCGGTACTGTTGAGTCGATACAGCTGGCTTTGATGGAAATGATGACGTGGCCCTGGTCTTTGAGGAAGCTTTCCGCGTTGTGGATGACGATACGGGCTTGGTCGGGTTGGGCGACATCTGCGAAGATGACGTCGACTAGTGACAGGAGCATGCGGTACTTGTTGGGCAGCCGAGCATCCTCGACGATGGCTGGTGGAGGATGATCAATTGGGGTAGTAGACAAGTACTAGATGAAACGTACGAATGACATTCGTCCTCTTCTTCGCCATGTTGATGAGATCACGGCCAGAGCGCGGTGAGAACTCTACGGCGTATACCACACCTTCCTATAAATGAGATAAAAAGCGTGAGTGAAAGCCATCGAAAAGAACAACAAAAAGGACGTACAGGACCAACGATATCCGCAACATGGCTCACACTCGTCCCACTCGCAGCACCAAGGTACAAAACCTTCGCACCAGGCTTGATAAAAATATCATCCAGCCCACCAAGCACCCCCGCCGCCAACTTACTCCTAAACGGATTCCAAACCCTATACTCCGTCTTCGTCCCCTCCACACCACCATCAATCGATATCCTCTTCTCCCCATACACACTCTCCCCCGGTACCAAATTCTTCGTCACCAGCATATGGTCCTTCCCCTTGGCGATGAACACCCCAGGGTGTCTATGCGGCTCCAACACGGTGTTGCTCCCCCCTCTCGCTCCACCACGGCCCCCGCGACCACCACCGCGGGCTCCCCTACCACCAGGGGCACCGCGCCCACCTCCACGAGATCCACCACGAGCGCCACCGCGTCCTCCTCCTCCACCTGAAAAACCTCAAAGAAGGAATCAAACGTCAGCTTGTCTGATGTAGAGATGGATGGATGGGGAAAGGAAAGGAAGGGAAATGGGATACGTACCCCCACGAGGACCACCACGACCTCCTCCTCGTCCACCAGGAGCTCCCCTCCCTCCTCCTCCTCCTCCTCCGCCTCGTCCTCGTCCGAAGCCGCCACGGCCCCCAGATTCACCTGCCACGAGAGCGGAAAGCGTTAGTAATGTCCATGTATGAGACGTTAGCTGCGCACCGAATGCCATTTGTCTTGAGGATTGTACGTTGAAAACGGCCTTTTTGGTGACGGACGTTTTCTTTGAACAATTTTTTTTGATTACCTGATTTGGGGGGTGCAAATAAGAGATAAATACGCGATTGTGGAAAATCTTATCTTATCTCTCTTACCACTCAAGTCGGACGCCCTGGAAGGGAAGGAGGTACTCTCGAAATTCAAGACGCAAGCCAATAAATAGCTTGCTAGAAAATTATGATCCTACAAGCTCCAGCAACGGGTACTCTATCGGACTCACTCTAAAGACTCAGGCTTCAAGTGGTTGCCAGCGTACGGTTCCAACGGACTTTTTTTATCAAGTTCCACAGAACGCACTCCAACTTTTCTGATACCACATTCTTACTTACAAGTGGGGGGGGGGGGGTTCTAAAAGTCCACGCCAACAAGATGATTACACTTTTACACGCTGGAAGTTCGCGATGACTCGGACTCGTCGGAGGCACGAGTTCGCGAATTCAGCGGATCCACTGCCTCAACCAGGACATTCAGAAACTCTCAACTTGAAGATACACCAATATCCCTTCAAGCTTCAAGTTCAAGTCAACGGCACGAATCACCAGCAAGGAGCTCGCTTTACGTCCCACCTTCAACAACCAAGTCCGATTCCACGACCAACAAGCTTTTGAGTTGACCGGGGGCCCCTACCTTCCTTCCTTCCTTCCAGATGGATGCTGTCTCTCTACCTACTTAGCTAGCTATGCGCTCCCATGGTACCCGATTTCCGATGCATAGTTGGGCGTGCTAGGATCCAGGAATGGGAGCGAAGGTTCAGGAGGGTCCCAAAGTCCGTTGCGGTGGATGATGCGCTTCGGATTAGTACTCACGCGGCGACTCGGAATATAGGCTGGGTTCTCTTGAATAACTGGTAAGTAACATCAACTTAATCTCTTATTGCATTGCTATTCTATCCCCTCGCCTGTAGCTACAACCAGTTGTGCTGAGTGGCAGTGACTTCTTACACGAAGATAATCACTGATTCACAACATTCTGCCTCCTGGCGTTGACGGTGACGGTGAGGACCATCTGAAAACGTCGACTTTCCCCAGCTCGATCCGCACGTCAGTGTACAACTTGTACGTCTTTCCCGAACCTTCTCGTTTTTTCCTCTCATGCGCATACGCCCATCGCTAACGTCAAACCAACTACCTATTCGGGTTCCGGCAGACAAGGAATGCGTGCCGAATGTTATGTAACACTGACTCGCGCACCCCTTGCTCTGCCGATAAAAGCGCCGGCGGAGCCATATCAATGTAATTGTAAAGATGTGAAGATGCAAAGAGATGATGGAATTACTTTTACGTGTGAGTTTGTTTCCTTGCTGTCTACGCGTTTATAAAGACTCACTCCGACACTCTTACTCATTCCCCCCCAGTGTCGGAATCATCCTTGTCCTCACCATTCTATCCTTCCCGGCTGCTTTCCTTCAACGATCTGGGAGTCCGGGACGCTTCTCGCTATGTCTGCCTCTTCGACAACTCACGAACCCGACGCCGATGCCGATGCCGACGTTTCCAGCCCGGGCTCAGACGAACTCACCGATATCGAGAAACAACGACCTGCAAGCACCGAATCCTTGACGAAGGAAGAGTTGAAGCTCGCATCAGACTCAGCCATCGTTCAAGTCCCCGCAATATCAATATACGACGAAGAGTACCCCGACGGTGGGTTCAGAGCGTGGCTCATCGTTTTCGGGGTCAGTACTTCAGTACTTACCCATCTCATCTCCGAGTCGCAATAAGTATGTCAATTCAGCTTGCTAAGCAAAGTTTTTTTAAAATTAGGCGATGTGCAACACTTTCGCAACGTTGGTTTTCACTTTCTTTTGCTACTTATCCCCGTTCTGCATATCGATGATCATAAAACTATGACATCCGAGTCCGAGTCCGAGTCGCTCCGGCTTCTTGACATGCCGAAGCGCATCGATGGAGTGGCACGCTGCACGAGACTCATTTCCGTTCATATGTTCCCTTTCATTTTTGATATTGACAATCGCCATCATTCTATTTATAATAGGTTCGGTTACGTCAATTCTTGGGGTGTGAGTGCCCGTCCGCCCGCCTTTGGAATTATTTTGGCTGATATTTGGGCAACAGATTTTTCAAGCGTACTACCAACTAACCCTCCTACACGACTCACCACCATCAAGCATGTACGTAAACCTTACTTATCTCATCAAATTTTCATCTTCTAAAACTCAGTAAAGTGCGTGGATAGGTTCCATCCAAGTAAGTCCCTAAGTTCCGAATCGGAACTAACACAATTAAACGAAATACCAATTTTCAAATCTCCTCAGTACGCCCTCATATTCCTCCCAGCCATCTTCATAGGCCGCCTATTCGATCTGGGACATTTCCGGGTCCTGTTCCTCTCCTCAAGCGCGGTCCTGGTGGGCGCGACGTTCTTAGTAGCGCAATGTACGCAATACTGGCATTTTGTCCTCTGTCAAGGGATAGCGGTTGGGGTGCGCATTCGCATTGTTTCCCTTCTGCCCCGTACCTACCGTTGATTGATGAATGAGCAGGCGGCGTGCGGGGGTATTTTTGGACCTACCGCTGCGGTCATCGCGCATTGGTTTAAGAAGCGTAGGGGGCTGGCTATGGGGATTGTGGCTGTTGGATCGTCGCTTGGGGGTGTAGTTTTGCCCATTGTCACGAAGAGCTTGATTCCGGTGGTTGGGTGAGTGTGCGCGCTTTCCTGGCATCAGCTAGCTCTGACGGGTTTCGGAATATGTATTTTTTAGCTTTCCGTGGACGATGAGGATACTCGGATTTATCCTTCTTCTAGTTTTGGGTGCTGCGAATCTGGTAAAAGATTTTTATTTATTGGGTATTGGTGTGGATTGTTGTTTAAAAAGATATTCTATAGACCCTGAAACGGCGTCTACCATCTCGCAATCTACCGGGAGGACTCTTTAACTGGAGCGCCTTCAAGTCAGCGCCTTTCTCCGTTTATTGCGCTTCGGCTTTTTTCAACTTTCTTGGATTATACACCGGTATGATTTATAATTGTCCCCTCCCCCCGTTTCAAAAATATTGATGAATTAATTATTCTGCTCACAAAGTCCTGACCTACGTCGACGTCAGCGCAGCTTCGATTGGCATACCCTCTTCGTTCTCCTTTTATTTCGTCGCAATCGCGAACGCAGGGTCTCTCCTAGGTCGTTACGTCGCTGGGTATATGAGCGATCGACTCGGTAAGACCCAAACTTTTTGTTACTTTTTTCTTATTGGGCGTCAATATTCCATCAGGTCCAATGAACATTATGATACCCTTTACTGGAGTGGCCGGGATATTAACCTACGCATGGCCATTCGCCAAGACGAAGGCGTCGCTTCTCGCTTTGACGGTTCTTTACGGGTAAAATGATATTTACAAAAGCCGACAGCACCGAATTGACTGACACACACAGGTTCGCTTCGGGTTCTTATATATCTTTGCTTGCCAACCCAATGATGGATCTGGGAGATACGCATGATGTTGGCAGACGGCTAGGAATGTTTTTGAGTGTCATGTCCTTTGGTGCGTTGGCTGGCCCTCCAATATCGGGCGCGATTAATACGGCGACTGGGGGTTTTACTGCTGTTGGGGTTTACGCAGGTAAGCGCTGATATTTAGAGCGCCTTGCGAGGTGTGACTTATTTTTTTTTACAGGAACGGCGGTGATGGTTGGAGTGGGGTTAATTGGCGTCACTCGTCACTTGTTGCTGAAACAGTTTCTTGGGAAAATTTAGACAGTCGTTAGATAAATAAGGTTTCCGGAGATGCACAAAAAGGACTACTCCTGCCGCATTTTTTGGGATAAATATACTACAGCTATCTGTTGACGATATTGAAGTGCCGTTGGCCAGATGCCTAAATTTATGTAAAATTTGTGTTTTTTTGGTCATTTCATCACCCATCGTCGAAGGCTGGGCAGGAGCCTGATCAATTGGGTTCACATTCCCCCAACGCGGCAAGCACAAAAGAAATAACTCGACGGCAAATTTATGCAGCGCTTGACCTACGTTCTTAGCTTCGCGGCATCCCGCGACATCAGACTCAATCATGACAATCATATATTTCAAACACATATACCGACACCGGCGTCGATGTTCAGGACAACACCGATGCAAAACATTGCAAAAAAATACTGCACACCCCAACGCGCTTAGACACCAAGAGTGACGGGGGTGCAACCGATGGAAACGACTCCAGACTAAAAAGTTCATTCAAATAATAAGAAATTAATGAACAGACGGAGAAGCGATGGAGCACACTCACGAAGTTGTTATTTTGGCAGCAAACGGGCTGAGCGGTGCACATGCCACCTTCGCCGATACCGACGATATTGATGGGGCTGCAATCAGACCCAACAAGCGCAGTAATGGGGTTAACGACAATGCCAAGGAGGCCGAGGAGGATGCTGATGATGCCTCCGTTTGCCTATGGATGGTTAGAATGTTTTTTTCTAGAAAAAGGAATGGGAAATTTATTCACAGCCTGGGTTTCATCGCAGCACAAGAGAGCTCCGGTGTTGCACTGGCTTGCGGGAGGAGGGGTTGGAGCTGGCGCGTACTGGAGACAAACGGTGAGGTCAAGTCAGCTCAGCGTGTCAGTCGCCACGAAAGTATAATAACGCACGGTCGTGACGGTAACGGTCTGAGTAGCAGACACGGCAGCGCCAGAAGCTAGAAGGACGAGAGCGGTAGAGAGACGAGAGAACTTCATAGTTTTTGAGTGTGAGGGATCGATTGGCTTGTGGGCTGTTCGAATGAGGAGACTGAGGAGACTCTGAAGAGACTTTATACCCTACAGGCCAAGGTCAGTGCGCACTTACATGCTAAGACTCAGGGACCTACTTTACCCATGAAATCGTCATTGAAACATCAATGCTTGGTTTATTCCCATCGGTCCCTGGAACCCGCAATACTTGCAGAGCGTAGACTTGTTAAATATCGGCCAAAATAGGAACATTTTGAGGAAAAAATAATACTGAAGCCTCGAGAAAACGGATTGGCTCATTTGTCCGAGTCTTGGCAGCTGCGAGCGTGCGAAATGAAGACAGGAGCGCGTGCGTTAGTGAACTTGAAGCACTGATGTGTATTAATGAAAAGTGTCAAGCCTTTGTTCTAGGAAGCTAACCTTTTCTCGTGGGGGGACAATCGCAGGTTTGCCAGATCTCGGAGCAAAAGCTATGACAATGGAAGTCCGGTCAAGAGCCGCAAAGATCATTCCTAGGTTTGTTTGTAGCCCGTCGACGATGGAACTACTAAAGCAAATTAAACGGTACCTACTAGATGGTTCAGCGGTCATGAATGCTTTTTCACTGTTAAAACGAGAAAATGTTAGACCTGATCTCGAATTTTCAATTCTGGGCTCAATGTGGTTTACTACTTACCTGTAATCTCCCCGACCCTATACCAAGGATATGTGAGAGGCACCGCGGCAAAAACAACATGCGGACATTCTTTGAACCACACTGAATGAGAACCGTGTTTTCTGCCTGAAATGATTAAATTCGCAATCCAAGAGGCTGAAAATACGGTCCGATGCAAAACTCTCCAAGTCAAGGCCATGCAGGGCGTTGTTATACTAAGCGCCAACTGATTCATAGGAAGTCGAATCGGAACGGTTGGAATATTTCAAGGACAATACCACGGGTGCCGCATAAGAATCCGCTCTGCATTTTCAGTAAGCCAGGGTATATTGACAGCTGCACAAACGTGGTTGATAGGGGCAAACCAAATTTTGTCTCATGCGAAGAAGCCTCTGCTTCTTAGGATGCCCTGAGCTGATCTACACCAGAAGGTCGATGCCCGTCAAGATAACTGTGCCTTGGGGTATAGCCGTGGTAAGCATTTACCAGATTAAATCGTAGATGAATGTAAGAAGCTGGAATCTGGCCCTGAAATTCATCATTGCAGTCAAATCCCAATGGTGCTGGCAGCATAACCTATCTTGGCATACCCATTGGATTTTAAATCACCACTTGTACCCAAGTACGCCTTTCGTAACAGCCTGGTCTAGTCGAGGGGCCCGCGCTACAAGGGTTTTGAGAATCGGCTATATAATGCGCTGCGTTCAATGGTCGAGCGCCGACTCGGGAAACACGTAGGGTCATTTTTGTTTCGGAGCTTCCAGATGCACCAATTCAGGCGGCTGTACAGCGGGGACAAACCCAGGCTATCCATACCAGTTTCCTTTGATTTTCCAGAACCACATTCGCGGATTTAGAGGGCAGCCAGCATATGATGAAGCATTGACACTGGCGGGATGGTTTTGGTTTTCGAATCCGATTGCATTCGAATTTCGGGGACTTCCCATAAGTTTCCCACTGAAGACGCCAGTTTCGGCGATCAGAGTCGCGATGAGAGCTCGGTGGGCTTTGAGCGTCCAGCAGGGTACATAGGGTCCATTCGTTCAAGCAACGCTGCCAGGGTTTCGTTAAGCTGGCAGTTAAAATGTACTCCATAAGAAGCGTTAGTACCGGCTTCATGTTAGAAAGTTAGCGGACTCGAAAGTGAGAAAATTGGCTCACAATGCCTCACACACATAGCTACGTCGGTAAGTACAAGGGCATGCAAAGAAAAGATTTTGTAACGTGACGTTGGCCGTCATCCGGTCTCATCGGGCCGAGATGGAAAGAGCGGCGTCTATTTATAAATGCTCCGTTTGATCAGGAGAGTATAGAGGAAATTCGCCTAGAAATTCATGTCAATATTGGCCAGAAACCTATGTGTAATGCTAATATTTTAATTATGGTTCTCAAATGTTTCTGGGTTCGAAAAAGTACAATGAGCTGACTCAAAGTGTTGGTGCTTGCGGGTTATTTTTCATGGACGACCTGGACCGCCGATCTCGGGATTGCCAAAGAAAACTGTACTCAAAAGGAATGATTTGGTCTGTTTATCATAACCTTCCGACATCAGGAAGCTACTGCCCTTGCAGGTTCGAGAAATGCTTCATGATTTTCTTTTCGTCCATTCAGAGGTAAATAAGTTCACGGTCAAACAAATGTTCACATTTCCAAACACAAAATCTTTACAAGACTCTGGACAACTAGGACTTGGGAGGGAAATTAACGCCGTATTACGGCTGTATAGAGAACATTGACCTAAATCTCTACCGCGGACATGGGGCAACAACAAAGAACTACTCGCCAATGGTGACGGGAGTGCAGCCAATAACAAGAAGGGGGGCCTGTTTAGAACCATGAAAAATGAGCGTACTAGCCTCAAAAAATGATAAAAAGCTTACGAAGTTATTGTACTGGCAGCAGATGGGTTGGGCGGTGCACAGGCCTCCACCATCAATGCCGAGGGCGTTGATGGAGGTGCAGTCGATACCAACGAGCGTACTGACAGGGACGACGACGATGCCCAACAGGGCAAGGAGGGGGCTGGCGAGAGGACCGTTGGCCTAAAAAATGACAATTGCGATGGGCATATTGGGGTCCTGCAGAAATATTGAATACTTACCGGCTCCGTCTCGTTGCAGCACCAGATAGCGGCAGGGTCGCATTGGCTGGCGGGAGGTGAGGTTGGGGCCGGGGCGTACTGTCAGAAATAAAGATAAATTAATTGGGACGTTTAGGGCGATGGGAGAAGGCTGGCGTACGGTGGTGACCGTGACAGTCTGCCCAGCAGAAACGAAGGTCGTGAGGACCAAGAGAACAAGAGCGGTGGAGATATGAGAGAACTGCATTGTTATGACAAGTCGGTAAACTTAGAGACTTTTCGACTGAGGAATTGGGGATCTCTGTAGGCCTCTTATACCTCTCTCGTACGGTTTCTACGTCTCTCCAAGGAAAAGAAATGAATAAATTTGGATAAATTACCCAGCTTGCTGGTCTGTGATATCCGTTGCAGGGAAAACACAAAAACCGACATTCTGCCATATGTAAGACGTGGAGCGACATACCATTCGGCCGCTCCAAGTACGCTGGGGGGGAAAGTCGGGGTTTGGGGTTGGTGGGTAAAAAGATATGTCATAAGGACAAAATGTTCATCCACCACGCGAGTAAAACAGATGACCGCCCGAAAGTACATATTACATCTGGAGAAGCTGTTAAAAATGTATCTCTGCAGGGACAAGGAGAAGCCGCCCATACTTTGGATTGACCTAGTTTGCTGTGATCGGAACCCATTGTAATATTGTTAGATCGGCCAAAGTGCGCAGGAAAGGGGACTTCTTCATGACGTTTTATACGAGGAGCGCACTGAAATGAATGCGATATAGTAAGACAAACACAAGAGAATAAATAATCCCATAAGATAGCCGAGGGTATACTGCTGGCAAATGGGGTCCATTACAACCCGTCGTAGCAGATCTAGAGAGATCACCATTGTCGCTTCTTCGGTGCCTTCTTGTTCTTGGGCAGGGCAGCCGCCGCGAGTTTGGCCTTGATCTTGGGCTCGCAAGTTGAACAATACCACTTCTCTGGTGTCGGCTGCTTCATGCCGACACATGTGAGATGGAACTGAGGTAGTGCCAACGTCAGAAAAGGAGAGACGTTTGATCAAGAATGCAAAACCTACCCATTCGAATGGGCATTCGCCCTCATTATCACAGGCAATCATCTGCATTACAAACGTTAGCTTCGGAGCGATGAGAAAGTAGGGTGAACGACTCACATCGCCATAGCTCTGCTTCTGGCAGAAGCAGTAAAGCCTCTCGTCCTCCCCTTCGGCATCCTCCCCTTCAGCGTCATCTTCACCCTCCGCATCCATGTCGGCATCTTCGACAGCCGGTGGGTGTATTTGGCGGGAGAGCCTCGACCGTTGATGTGAAGTCGCGTGGGAGGAGTTCGCCGCCGTCGTTGGCGAAGCAGACCTGTGCTTTGTGGGAGAAGCAACCGGAGAAATCTTGACCGACATTGTGGTCGTTATACGGCGCCCTTGAAAAGGCTGTAAACGCCGAGGTGTAAAAGCCCAGAATAGAACACTCACTCTTGGTGGCACTACTTGCGGAGGCCGAAGCAGGTGTGGAAGGCGTTCCAGGAGACGGCCGTGCCTCCACCAACGGAGTCGCGAGGGCGTTTCGCAGGCTCTCGCTAATGGCTTGCGCAGGGTTTCGCCCTGCAGTCGTCATCGAATCAAAGCTGGAAAGTGGTGTTGCCGATATGGGTTTAAGCCCCCCACTAGGAACGTACTCCACGCCAACGTCGCCTTGAAGTACCCTAACTTTGTTGAGGTCGCTGTCAAGTCGAACACGCGTCCTTGTGATGAGATCTATCAGCCGTTGGGCAAGATCGCGTTTCTCGTTCCCGAGCTCCCGCAGCTCTTCGTATGAAGACGTTATCTTGTCCGGTATAAGACCGGACTTAGGTGAGGGTGGCGCTGAAGATGATGCGCGTAAGGAGTGGCGAATGTATCTCGCTGAGTCTTTGTCGATTTCCTGTTGAAGTTCTACAACGACATGAGGCGAAGATAGCGGTTTTTGTATAGCAACTCTTACCTTGTGACCTCATCTCTCTGTGTTTTATCTCCTGTAGAAGATGAGATACCTCATGTGGTAGGTTGTCGATGCCTAAAGTCGTTAGGTGGTCATCACCGAAAAACAATGGTTACTCACTGTAGATGAATTCCGAGGCAATGTTGGCAGCCTCTTCGACATTGGGCGCAAGTGCGGCCATATTAAACGCTAAGATGGATAGCTGCGAATTGGTGGAAGGAGATGAGTTGCTCGCTCGACGCTGACAAGTGCTGTACTTGATGACTCATGCTAGAATCACGTGAGGGAACCTTGCTTAAATAAATTGTCTCCTGTTCGATTCAGATCAACACGAGAAACATCGCACAATATCCCAAAGTGAGATAGCTAGTGCAAGTGTAACACTTTTCTCAGGCTGGAATATTGCGAGGAAAGGCTAATAACTATGCGGGGTAATACTCTTTCTTTTAAATAAAATTTTCCCTTTCCACAAAGAAGAAACTCATTGTACACCTTGCCCTCTATGTGGCATCATCCGAACAAAGAGTCCTTTCTCAGAAATTTCATCCTTTCCCGCCCTTTTTATCAGCATGTATCAATTTTACTTCGGCTTTCCTCTTAATTTTACTCGATGGTCCAACTTTTACTATAATACCACAAACATGAAAATGCTTTGGATATTTCGGCTTTTGTTCAGCCTTTACCAGCTAATAAAGCTGCGGGAAAGGCAAAGCAAAGTCCTTGACCCGGATTTTAAAAAATCCCATGCCTTTCCCAGTTAAATATAATCAAAATTCTCCTAAAAGAAAAAGTATCGCACTTTCTCAAGATATCCCAATCGATAATATTGGGCAATGTTTCCCGTGCAAGTTCCTTGGAGAAACATTCCAGTCAACGTTCGCCCGGGGCTCTCACAACGCTGAACGCGAGCACCGAACTCCACACCCGGGCCTATTTTTCGACAGCTCGGAGATGCGCGAAAATACAATTAAAGTGGAACGGTCAAATGCAGAAATTAACAGTGCTCCAAAGCACCACATCGTTGAACAACTGGACCAAATGAACCTTGAGAATCAGCGTCATCCTCGCTAGAATCCTGATCCTTCTCATCAACATTATTCTGCTCAGATTCTATAACAATCCGGATTTTCGAGTTATAGTACACTTCCAGCAGCGCTGTTGCCTGCTCTCGGGAAATACCAAGGGCATTCGCCGAATAGTTAATCAGGAAAAGTGCGTAATTTGAACACTTTTTTTGTTTTCGAGCGTTGGCATTCTGTGCAGCGTGGAGATCGAGCGGTGGTGCACAATGTTTGTTTGTCAGAGCAGCTGGAAAATGACTATAATTGCAACGTTAGCCTCAAGCATTGGTCTGTCACGAAAAAACGAACGTGCCAGCAATTTATTTATTTCCAGCCAATCATAGCGTATGGTGGCGCTAGAGCCCGTGCTGCTAACGACCTTGAATTTCATCATCAAGCTGGATGCGGCGAGAGAGCGCGGTGAATGGCAAATGCACGAAGATCAAGATAGGGAAGAAACTGAATCGACTCACCAAGAAATAGTGCGGAGTCAGCATAAAAAGATCACTGACCGACTGGCATCTTCGTCAATTGAGAAGTGCATCGCCTCGTTGGCGGACATCAAATCGGCACAGGAAGCGATGGCTTGTGTGGATTTGGTGGAGTTGAAGTATCTGGTCGGGGCTGAGGAGAACGACGAGAGATTGGAAAGAGAAATCGCGGAATTGCAAAACCTCGTCGAGAACTCTTGGCATGTGAGGGGAATTTTAGCAGAATTGGACGCGGAAAAGGAGTTGGTACGGAAGGAACAGAAAAGAAGAATGAAAGTCGAGAAGGATGCGACCTCAAAGAGCGCCGGGATCGTCGAACTGGGGAAGGAGGTGGCAGGTAAGTTGTAGTTATTTTTCTCTGTTCAAAATCTTTCACCTCACTGAATTTTGTTCCTCAGAGCTTCGCGAAAGGCTGTCAAATATAAAAGCCAGTTATAAAGTCCGTGCTAACCACCTGACGCAAATTATTCAACCGGAGGAGCCAGATAAAGGACCAGAGACGAGAGGCAGAGTAAGTACGCCGGAAGTTGGGCAGCTCAGAGGCTGCCAGGAAACGCCGCCGAACTATTTTGCTGATGAGTGATATATCCTGGATATCAGCGGAAGTCTTCAGATCTTGAGTTTTTCTCACTGAGAAATTTACGCGCCTATTTTCTGTACGTATACAGGCAAGTCTAAATCGTTCATTCTCAATTGCAAGACTCTGACAGAGTCCCCAAGAAGGTGTGAACATCATGCGAACTTCGAAGGTGTGGAGAGCAAAGTGGTTCAATTTCAAACTTTGACTCACAATGGTTTGTGCAAATGATTGAATTGGGGGAGTAAATTTGACGAAAGCTGGTAGAGAGCGTTGGACGTTGAGTATATCGAGAGCAAGGTTGAGAATACATCACACATCCCGCGAGGTTAAACAGGACCCTCATCCTCAAACATCACCACAACAACCCAACCCAACCCATCTGGCATCCTGAATGTACCGATGCCCTCCTCCCGAGGCTCCTCGACTTCCTCTTCGATGTCTGCCACCTAGTTCAGAATGCCGCCTTCGTTGACGTCGATCACATGAAGCTTTGGGCCAACCTCAGGTCGGGAACGCCTTCTCGTCAACAAACAGCAAGTTGAATGAGCGGAACCACCATTGCCAGTCATAAAGAGGGATTCTCAGAGAAGGCATTGCTTGCTGTGGGTAACCAGTTGTCGGACTGTCTACTGGCGTTGCTGATAGTTTTGCTCAAGAGTCAGCCAGAGGGCCTGACTTTCTCCCATCGAGTTAGCCCGTCCTCCTGCGTTCTCGCTGGCGATGCGGAGCTTTCAGCGAAATGTTGGCGTCTACCAGATGGATAAACGCCTTCTGACGTTTCACATTCAGATGCTTATCCTACACAAGTCAGCAACATCTGGGGTTTCATCCAGTGGGAGTGAATTGAGGATTCAAGAGTTCTTGGCTCGTATCCGCCATTTTGCCGCCTCGGTAATGGGCGGTGTCTCGTCGTGTGTGGCTTGGCGGCTTTTTTTGGGCGACGGCTGCGTACAGATGTACCCAGGCACGATTGTACGAAGTGCGAGGTAGAATGATCTCCGGGTTAGGAGCGGCTGCTTCCCAAAGTCATTCTGCAAGCTCGTCTGCTTGCGGCTTCCCCTCTTCTTTCTCGGCCTGTAATCTCCAGAGATTCTTCAAGATGCCACCCATTTTTTGCGTGCTTTCCCCGCCGAGTTTCTTACCGGCGTCGTCTTCCACTTTTTCCGGATGAATTCATGCCATCGTACCCTAGGGATCCCAACGGATCGGTGGGTGCCTCCAACAGCGATGTCGTCCCCAAATGTTCAGATTGTCTTTTTTTGAACAATTTCCGGGATCTCGCAAATCATTTACCAGGTAAGTGAAAACGTTCCTTATGGAAGGCATACTATCCCCAACCTTTCTATGAAATAGTGCGGACTTCCTATGGATGCGCGACGAGCTGAATTTTGATTCTTGCTGCGGAATTCCGCGTCCTCCAAGGTTCGCATACTGGGGAGAGTCTTCTCAAATCTTTGTTGCGGTCCGAGGGTTTCCCAAATGTTTTCGTCATCCGAAGTTTCTGGGAGGTGGATTCTAGCGCGCCAGCACGGGTTCGCGAAATGACGCAGAGCACTCACAGCCTGTAGCCTTGATGCGACGTGCTTGAATGTTTGAACCCAAAGTGCTGGCCATTGCGAAGCTTCCTGTTCAGATTGTGACGCGCACGGCCAATCGGCAGCTTGTCCGAAGGTTGGAAGGGCCAATTGAGGCTCAGTTCGTTTCATCAGTTGTCGCAGATCTGAAGGCAAACCTTTGCGCGGATTGCCAGTTTTCAATGATGAGTGTCCCTTCAACGTTCTGGCTGGCGCACACCCCAATGGGGGCAGTTGTTTTGTGGCCGCAGCTTCGTCGCGGTTGTGGTTCCTATCCGGAATATATACATAGAGTAAAAGAGGTCTATGACCGAAAATTCACGCCGGCGCCGATGCAGAGGTTGCCCACGCTGAACCAAGACCTCTGTAGACCCCGGAAATCGTACCTTTTATCTCAAGGTACTGATAGTGACTATAATTATTTACCGATTGATGCCTAGACCGCAGGTCTTTCACAGGCCAGCCCCCTCTAGAAATCTGGCTGTGCAAAGGTTTTCATCCTCTAGGTCTCCAACTCGCGGCTGGTTCTGAATATTTGGGCCTATCGAACTGCGGTCTGACAAGGCATCGTATGGGGATCCAGGATGGTCTTCGCCACCATACCCATCATTACCACAAATAATTTTGACGGCCCATGTTTTCCCTGCGATTCCTACCCCTTTCTGTTCTCTCTTCTGTTCTCCCCCTCTACTCCATCATGCAAATGAGCTCGGCAGCACCCCCGCGTTTAGACGCCCTTTTCTTCTTTTTCCCTAACTGTGGCATCTTTCCCTAAACAAGAACTCCTAGATCCGCCTAGGTCCCTCTGAAGGAGGTTCTACGCCTCTCCTGGTGCCTCAGGATTGAATGGTAAGTAGTCTTACTGTCTTGGGACTGCCGTTCACCACTTTCCTCCATTCCAGCGCGCTATATGTCTCAAGTAGGATGATGATGTTTTCATTTTTGGTACCTGGCGTCGGACAACTCGGATCGGTCAATATGTCCTTATGCATCGCCTGAAAACCTCAAAAGAGTCGGTCGACTCCGAGACTGGCTTTGATGGGCTAGCTGAAAGATCGTCGATTTGAATAGAGGCTAAGAATCCGGCGAACAAGTGCCGACTTGCCTTTATTGAGGTAAGACCATCTCATTTTTAACCACTACGTACGCTGATAGATCTGTAGGGCACGATGTCTAAATTTTTAGTCCCAACGGCAAGAGTAACTTCAACCCTGACCCTTTTTCCGACAATCCCAAAGTCTCATGTATCTCTCTTTGAGCCTTTCACCGCAGCCTTCCTCTGCCCCTGCATCTAGCAGGTTGCGTCTTCCGTTCGGCCAGAAGCAGTCAACAATATGAAGAACGGAATTTGTGCCAGACGTTCTAAACGACAACTTCTTCAATACGGCCCCTCTACCGACGTACTCAAACCTTCTTAATACAATCCTGCTGCGCTAAATCTATGTTCATCCGATGTCCGCCGTCTCCGACCTTCTCCAGCAAGACCTGCCAATTTTGCTGCGTACCTTGACCCCCCCCCAAAGTGCACTATCCACGCATTCGTTACCTAACCGCAGTTGCCCATCCTGCCGTTCAGAAGACACTCTGTGAAATGGCGGCTCTGGTCTTGTCATGTGGTGCGGCTCAGCTCTTTTGGACTCGCTTAACGATATCCCCATCAATCATGACTTCTTCCACGAAGTTCTGAACAGTGTCCACCCTCCGCCGGTATGAGCCAAGCCGAATTTTACTCTTGGATAGTTCCCCGTCTCAGGAAGCTGGGTCAAGGTCAGAATACAGCCATACACCCAGAAAAGCGAAAATTCCTTACCAACTCAATCCAGACCCAACGGCCCATCCTAAAGGCCTAAAGCCTCAATCGTTCGTCCTGTCCTATGCCGCCAACACACAGTCTTCCCGTTCGCTCAGTAGTATACTAGTTGGCACAGGCAACCCCAGATGGGCATCCCAGCAATTGATCATGGTCCACAGTTTCTGCCCCATTCTGGCCTCCCAGCCGCAAACGACCATCCGCCCCCTCCAAACTTAACAGACTCGATGTCGGCAGCTCTACTGCTTCCACCCACTTCCGCCGCCCGTCGCCCATCTCCAACGCCCACGTATGATGAAACCCTCTTCGTGCCCCACATACGCCACGTCCGAACACGAGGGGGATGGTAGCTGAGGAAACAGACAAACGTCCTCACCAGGTAACAAAGAACGCCCGGTACTCAACAGGTGAAAAGGTCGTACATTCGGATGATCTGCATCAATACGTCACACATGCTGCAATCGTTAACATCCCACTAAAAGCGGACGAACCCTTGCTTCTCCGTCGTCTGCAAGATGCGCACTGGGTGTTCCCCAGAGAGACTCCAGATGTGCTCTCTTTGTGCGTAGGGAAGGTGAATGCTTTGCTCGACTCGTGGAGACTGATCATAGACCAACCGAATCTCATTCTCAGCTGAAGAGCTATTCAGTTGCCACACGCACCTGCCTAGATGAGGAGGCCGCTCGTGATGGAATTTCCTTGGGGGATGAGTGGAAGATGCAGTGCAGGGGTGACTGACATATGTGGGGACTTACACCACACCATGCCTCGAAGATTAGCGGCATCCTTCCCTAAAGAACATAAACATCCAAGACGTCGACGTTGGGAGGGATGGTAGCTCCAGAGGACGAGTTCAAGGTATGGATGCAGTCGCCATCTCATTCCTACCAACGTGAACTAACCTCTCGTCAGAGGCGCGAATAAGACACAATGGCTGTTGTATACCAAGTCGGCACCCTTCTAGACTTTGCGGCGTCGGCCCCTCGTCGGGGAGGCCACCACTTGCCCTGTTGCGGCTGCTTCCCTACCTCGCCTAAACGCGTACTATCTGCCCTCGCCAGTGAGGTGCGCCCTCCTAGGAGATGCGTCGGATCCCTTATTTCCCTGGTCTACATTATGCTGGCCACAAGTGGCTGATGCGAAACTATTGCCAAATTTGACTCAGGATACATCCTGATTCGTTCCTCCTTTGATTTCAATCCTTTCCACAAACGCGCGGCCGTCATCACCCACATTTCCGGACCCACCACCCTGGGGTCAGTGTTAACTGGGATTGCTCGCACCTTGGTTGCTGCACCTCCAACGCGGTGACGTCTTGCTATGTTTCCCCCTCGCTCGCCCATCCTCCGAGCCCAATATCACAGGTCGTCCACTCTCCAGAATTGATTCATGGATAGCCAAGTCCATTCTCATCCCACCCCCAACACCAGGGGCATCATACAACATAGGAGGTCTGGAGTTCCTGTTGGACACGTGTCCGAATCCGACGATGAGTCTTCTTCCATTGAAGAGGGAACAACTATTAGAGGGCCAGCCAATCCATGAACGAACACTGGTAACGGCGACCCTCATCTCATGGTTCGTTACAGGATGGGTTTCAATCAGAAATGAATAGGCTCTTGCTTGCACTTGTGTTAGGAATGAACGCATCCCACGGGGTCCGAATGATGGTACAGTATTAAAAGTAAAGCAAGCTTCATCGTAGCTGGATTTATGTTACATGGATTTCTTGTCGTACAGAAAGACAAGCGGTATCAATGGTATCATTGTGGATGGTATCGGAAATTGCACCTGAAAGGGTATTGGAAGTGACAAGTGGCAAAGTAATCTTTCTGTCTGTAAAAAAAGACTGCGAGATGAGGTATTGAAAGTGACAAGTGACAGAACATGCAGATGGATTTCATGTCTTTAAAAACAAGACACCTTGAAAGTTATGTCGGAATGGAAGTGACAAGTGCCAGAACATGCGGAACAACAAGACTGCGAGGTCGCGAACAATTTGAAAAAGTGTTGAAATGGCGGGAGGCGGAGCGAACAGGGAACGATTCAATTGCTTGTATCTGTGGGTCGTGCATAATCGTTAGTGATTTCCCAACACTAGAAAGAGTGAGACAAGCCAATTATTCAAACCGCCGCCAGGCCAGGAGCGTTACGATACTTGTGGGGTTTGCCTTTTTGCTGACACGATCCCTCCCCGTTTTTGCGCAAAGTGATACATTCGCGAGTAGTGGTCCAGGTCGCCCAGTACGTAGACGGATTATGGCAAAAGCGGAGACCATTGTGTTCACACCAGTCGGCTCTGTTGAGGAGTGGGCCTGCGGCTGGGTCGTGCGACTCCACATATAAAAGATAAGCCTTGCCAGCATTCGCATGAGGTGGACAGATACGGTGGACAGAGCTGGAGGCCGTCGGTATTCCTTCCCCACCAAGAACATTGACGTCGCCAGTCGTAGCTTTGCAAATAAACGATTTTGTTTCGTACTCGATGTAGCACATGGATGTATGCGGTCGCTTGGAACTTGCTCGGAACAGTCGTTCGTAGTGATTTATAATGATAGGCGGAGCCTCTATCGGCGTTTGAATTTCATGTACTTCCCCTGAGCCCTCTTCCATTGCTCTTCCACCACTGCCAGTGTCCGACTGGCGTAAATTGATCGACCTTGCTACATACGACATCAACAACACCGCGCAGCGTTTATATAAAATGTTCATGAAAGGTCTTTTGTCGCTTCAAGGAGGTTGGCAGGACAGCACTCACTCCCACCTCCAGGCGAGATTTTTAGGAAAGATGCCGACGCCAGCGAAGAAGCAATATATAAAATTCTTGGATTGCACCCTCGCATTGTCCATTATCTCGGTACAGACGATCACACTGGAGAAATTATGCTCCCACTACTTCAAAACGGCGACCTGTTTTCTTATCTGACTTCTCACACCAACATTCCAATTGCTGCTCGATTGACTTGGGCCATCGAGATTGTCCAAGGTCTCGCCCACCTCCATGCTCGTGACGTTATTTGGGCCGACCCTCATCTCAGCAACGTTCTTCTGACCGACGACTATCACGTAGTTCTCTGTGACTTTGGACTGTCTATTTGCAACGCTCCCTATTATTACAAGTTTGCCAGAGGTCCTCCACCGATATACCTCTGTCCATTGGGATACCACGGCGAATCACCAAGGCGTGTGGACATTTTTGGACTAGCCGTCATTCTTTTTGTGCTTCTCTCCGAAAGGTTTCCGTTTCAGAAGGACCTGAAGCCGTCATTTCAGCAGCAATTTGAAGCCCTGCAAGAGCACCACCGGATCTGTCTCAATGGCGGCTCTTATGACATGTTGTCCCCATTCTTGCACCCATATTTTGGAGATATCGTCGCTAAATGCTTCAACGTCAAATACCAATCAGCAGACGTGTTACTAACGGAACTCCAAGCTGCATTTTTGAAATGGTGGGAAGATAACATCAAGGTAAATAATGTTCTATCTGGATTTATCTGCAAGATGTGACTCATTGCTCAGAACATTAACGATGTCCCTTCAAGCGTCGCCGTAGACTATCCCCAGAAGCCGCTTTACTTTCCGATTGAATTAGTGCAGCACAAGGTAGCACGTCCCATCATTCTTCTACGTCCCGTTAATACCTTTCTTTCTAGTACACTCCAGAGCCCTGGGTTCCACAAGCGAATAATGATGATGACGAATATGGCTATGAAATTTGACATTGGTGAAGGAGGTTTTGGGCAATTGACGGTCCTCCATCTATGTTCCGCTCGAGAAAAGAGAAGTACGATGACTTTCCAATCCAATTAATCAACCGCCAGCTGAAGACAACTGGTCTTCTTTCATTGAAGAGGGAATGATTTATGGGGGTGTGAACACCGGTAACGGCGACGCAGATGATGGGTTTCAATCAGAAATGAATTGGCTCTTGCTTGAACTTGTGTTAGGAATGAATGCATCTCACGGGGTCCGGATGATGGCAAAGTATTCCCCTATATCCTCATTCAAGCCTCAATGTGTCTGGTGGGGAATGTAGACCTCTACGAATGACTTTGCACTGTTCGCCGCAGTGAAACAGGCCAGCATGGTGGCGTATGATCATGCTTCGACTGGTATTGGTATGTACATAGCCTCTGATATTGCTACATGTACTTTAACTATCGTGATTTCAGTTCCGTTCTCGGAGTACGGTGTTCCTTTGACAATGATGAGAAAGTGAAAGGAAAACAGCGCGCACGAACATGTGGGCAAGTCTGAGTGAGACTCTGGCAGCGTTTAAGCCAAACGAAATTTTGGTTGGCCCATTACACGCCAAATTATTACGGCTCGGGCTTGTATTAGGCTCGGTTTTTCGACTTTGCTGCGTTGGATCATTATTGCTGCTCATGCTCAACTCGTATTCTGACTGCGGAAATCGTAGAGCTCTTTCAAGCATAGTTTCCTTCCCCGCCCTATCTTAGGTATGTGTCTCAACTGAGTTGACGAGGTGAACGACCAAATATCATAGAAAAAAAAAGGTTTAGTGTGTGTAGCTCATTTACTAAAGGGACGAGCTTCAACTGAGACATTTCGGCTAGTCGGCATGGTTGGTTCTTTACATGAGAAGGATATCTACCGCGATCAATTCCCCAAAACCTCTTGCATGACCAAAATTCTGTGACATGTTCCCGTAAGTTCCAGGCGTACAGGGGGAAAGAAACGCACATCATCGAAGAGCAAAGCTTCCCGCACCTCAGGATCATCCCTCTGCTGCCAAGGATGCGCTTGAAGTTGTTGACACCGAAACGTTTTACTGAAGTACCAGCGGTCCACGAAAGGGACGTCTGGTGGCATTGTCTCAAGCTGAAGGATTGGTTCATTTTTCTCTGCTCTTTCCCTCGCCGCCGCTTCGATGATGTTCCACGTCCGTCGTTGCCATCCGATCCAGTCGGCATCAATGTCATCCCATTCCGTCGAGCCATCCTCGTCCCAGAGCACATTACCACCTTCAAAGAAAGTATAAACCTTGTTCCGAAGAGTATCTCTCTCGTCGAGCATGAGCCAGACGGTAGCATTTTTGTGGTGGAAGATGAACAGCGCAGGAATGAATTCGGCTTTCGGAGTACAGTTTTGAAATGGTATGGCACAGACCGTCGGGGGTACTGGCGCCAGCCAATTTGTTCCCTCTATTCGGTGGACATTATCCACAGAGCGTCCTCTAGTGTAGAAATTGGGCAAGCCTGGCCACACACACCCAATCACTGCCCTAGCTGGCCACTCTAAGATCCAGACGCGAAAGGTCTCTGGAACATAGGGATGCTGACGCATCAGGTCATCAATATACGCTTGGTGGTCGAACGGCTGGAGGTTAGCAAGGACCCAAGGGCGGGTTTGCGGAAAGATTGGTGAGCTGACGAGTGTGAGGTAGAAGTCAAGGAGGCTGCGACGTATGGGAGAAATATCAGCAAGTGGCATCAACCGCCTCCAATCTTGAGATAGAGTTCGCCCAATGATGAGAGCTTTTAGGGGGAAGAAATGGAAAACATGTAGCAGAATTTCATTGGGAAGGTCTTCAATTCGCCGACGAGTGGGCTTCGACATGGTTAGGGCCTATTCGGTAACCGGGTTATCCCTAACCAAATCGTGGTTTGGTCAGGTTTAGACCCCAAAAATGGAAATTGATGGTTAAGCCCCAAACCAAGCCGAATTGTCGTTCGGTAACTATTGGTCAGGGTAGGTTATGGGATTGACTTGGGTTTGCCACGCCAAACATCAAAGCTTCGTCATCGTTGTTTGCTGCTCGCCGTTTCCAATAACGAGCTCAACTAAATATTTTATTTGTGGCCCTAATTTGGCGCACTCTTCAGTTACTCATAGCTAGAACTTAAATACAATGTTTCCCA
>KN838663.1:85308-109289 GCA_000827195.1 Laccaria amethystina LaAM-08-1
GAGATCATTGATTAACCCTAACGTTGGGTCCCAAGTCAGCACCATGTGATCAAGGAAGACAGAGTGTCACATTTCGGTCACCAACATGGTTTTGGTGTCAAGAATAGCGGCCAGCCTCGATAATTGACAGCGTGATGGGATGATCTTCAAAAATGTCTGTCAATGGAAGTCCATGAAGAAATTGGTGGGCTGCAGCCTCTGAATCCTCAAAGGTATTCAAAATATCATACATATCACTTTGTTGAGGTAAGTATGGTAGATCTGCCATTGGGTAGTTAGGTCTCATAAATTTCGTAACAACAAAAGGGCTTTTATAGGCAGTTATAGGCTGTACATATGTAGTCTTGATGCAACATCAATGAAATGTAAGTACATGTTGGAGATTGGGCATGACAAGTATGTTATTGTGGGCCTGGCCTACTATGGCACAATTTTACACCTTTCATCCTACATGTAACATGTTCCATAGCCTTTCCTCTACCACCAGAAGTAGCATTTGGCTCACTGACTTCAAAGCCAGAGAAGTTAGAACACCATTGCTGATTTCGAGCTGCAAGTCCAAACCGGCCCGGAGAAGGATCTGTCACGCAGGCCCAGAAAGGCCTTGGGGTTGGGACCCAACGTTAGGGTTAATCAATGATCTCCGAGCTCCCCGCACAACCTTTCCGGCAGCCGCTCTATCGCGAGCTCGAGTCCTTAGTTTTGTTTATTTGTTCACTCCCATCAATGATTACATGATAATATTTGTCATACTGCTAATAGTATGTAGAGGCTCTTCGAGCGATACGAGTGGCTGCTTTTAGGAGCCTGCATCAAACCTAGGTTTGGTTAGGGATAACCCGGTTACCGAATAGGCCCTTAATGGTTAGGCAATGGTTAGGGTTAGGGAGTTATAGGTTAGGAGGTTAGAGTTAGAAGGTTAGTTTAGGGGTTACTAGGGGCTTGATGAGTGAGACTACATACCATATACGGAAGGTCGGTGATTACCGACTACAGATACGAAAGGCCAGCGGGGACGCAAGCAACACCTGTTTGCAATTCTCCGAATGACACATCTCATGGCGCTGCACACGTTCATTTCCTCCCAAACTTCCAAATTATTTATCACAACTTAAAGACAACTTGAAGATTGTCGTCAAGAGGATGATCGTGAATGTGACCTACCGTACCTGCGAAACATTAACGACGCTCTTGACTAGTTGGGCGCACAGAGCCTGCGATGTCATTTTGATAACTTGTCCTTAAGTAGTGAATAAGAACGGGAACTGTTAGAGTCAAATAAATTACAAAGTCAATACAAACACTATGGCGACGACATGATCCAGTCTGCAAACACTGGCACAGTACAGTATAATTACAACTACCCCGAACATCACATTCGGCGGCAACGTACTTAATCGCGTATGTACTTGAGACTGCTTTCAAGTACCGGCCGGCCCCCACTCACGTTACGATGAACGACCTCCATTAGTTCGCCCAAGACGACCTGGCATTCAAGGCGGTGGAAGCACTTGCCAACGATTGCAAGATGCCATCAACTTGGTCCCACCCAGATCAGCCTCGACAATCACTTTCAATCCAGAGAATTACCTCCGCGTCATGATACGGCCTTGGCAGTGGATGTGATAAAAATAGGGAACTTACGACAGGTTCGGAGCTGAGCAACTTGAAGCTCCTGTTTTCTAGTAGTAGGGCCCTCACTGCTCAGGTCGGTCTCTTGCATCTTGCCTCTGGATTTAGCTATCTGACTGGCCTCGGCGCTATTGCCTATGCTCCGGGAATTTCATTAGCTGGTTTGAATTAACCGGAGTTGTTACAAATCGGTCCCGCTTCTCCTTTTCGTTGGTGTCCTTTGTGACGTCGGTCCTAGTTCAGCTTTCTGTGGCTGGTCGCGAAGTCAGCCACTCCCTTTGGAATGATTCTTCCGCTTGTTTATGGGTCACCGAACTCGTGAGTTCAACCAAGTTGTGACGCGCGCGCTTGAGAGGATTTGAATGGTCAGGACTGCCGCCACTTCCGTCTCCGTAACAGGCCGGGTCAAGATAAAGTTCTTTTTGTTGGGGGATCTCGGGCAACCATACGCCAGACGCAAACTTTCCCTTTGTTGGCATCATGATGTTCGTCCACCATTTCCCGAGACCTGGAGGGAATATTTTTAAAATCTCTCACTTTAGATGACGTACTTCAAAAGGATAACTGACTGGCACAACTCACCCCGCAATGTTTTAATTCCTTCAAACTTCGCATTTTTGACAGACATTCTGGGAGTCTTCTGAAGAGCCCCCTCCAAGTCTCCAGGTTATTATCTACCGGTGTTTTTATAGTACACCGTTTCCTGAAAGGGCGCATGCTAACGTACCCGCACGTTTTATATGAAACGGGGTTCATTCTCGACTGGCACTTGGTGGGTGTGACGTGGTTGCACTTGGACCAACATACCCGATTGCGAAGCTGTCTCTTCCTTGACACGTGAAGGGCTCTTCTCAGACCTAATTTCAGCTCGCTGGAGGTCACGGTGATATTAAGCGTCCGTTCGTTTCATAAATTTTCGCAGCGTTGGATTTGGACGACCCCCCATTGGATTCCGGCGGGGAATGTAAGGCTACACCTCGGTCCTGTCTGAAGGCGCAAACCTTCTGAATACGGTGCTCCTGGTTGAGGGACGTTGAGTGGTACACATCCCGTCCGGTCAATTCACGCTGGCGCTTGCCAATCTAAATACAGAGGGCCCCACGGCGACTTCGGCCGATCGTCCAAAAACGAATGTCTCCATCATCAAGGGCACCTCGAGAAAGCGTTCCCTCCCAAAGTTGAAAGGACCCTGGAAACTCTATTCGTTCATTGATTGCCACCCACCAGCGTTTCATCAGTAGGTCCCCAACTCATGTTTGGTTCTGAATGATAATGTCCATCTGACTGCGATCTGACGAAGATGTGTATGACGATGTCATTTCTTCGCCGCCATCACCAATCGCCGCTCCACAAGTATCAAGTTGACGGTCCCTCTCCGTTCTACGCCCTCCTATAACTTCTCCCCTTCCCTTGCTGTACTCCGTCGCCAGGCCTAATGAGCTTAACATCCATCCCTGCATTCAGGCGTCCATTCCCTTCTTTCGCACAGGCTCTAGCATGCCTCCCGAAACAAAATCTTCTGGATACCCACGGGAATCCTCAACAAGAGGTTCTTTCTGAGTACTACACATCGCTTTTCGCGCCGCGAGACTTGATGGTAAGCAGTCTCCTTGTATTACGACGGGACCGATAACGAATTTCTTCGCCTGCAGCGCACCATACGACCAAAATACGGCGATGACTTGCTCCTGGTGCGTGCCATTGAATAATCTGAGACAGTCATACCCACATTTTTCTGCGTAGCCTGACGTCTTCCTTGAGGACGATGAGTCGTCCGAGACCGAGACTGAGTTTGACGATTCGGATGAAAGATCGTCGATCCATACACCCAGGGAAAGAAAGCGATTGCTCGCGCTCTTCGAAGTATGCTGATTTGGTTCTCCGATCTACTGGTGCTGATACGTTCGTAGCGGGCAATATCCCGATTGCTGGGAACTTTCCGAAGGAACCCTGCTTCCAGTTGACCTAAATGCCAACCCTGCGATAGCATTTACACCTTAATCCTCATACAGTCGAAACCCCCATAACCCATACCCTTCGGTGGACGGTCCAGGCTATGGGTTTTCGGAGGTTATGGGTTGCAGGGGGGTGGGAAAGAAATAAGCGCTCACATAAGTCACAGAAATTTCGAGAAAATCTTATTTTCTTTGTTGCAATCAGTCCACTCAACTGGAAGGCAAACAATCAGTGCCATTAGGGCAAGTCATTATTGGTATATTTCCCTTCAATGGTGTTGGCTTCATGTTTGAGCAAAGATTGATTTGGGGAGGAGGGGCATTGTGGGTTGATTCCAGTGATTAGCAGGCCTAAAATGAGGAAAATTGGTACTATGGTTTTTTTGTGTAGAATCAGGGGGAAAAAAGGCGAAAATATGAAATTCATGACCATTTTTGGAAGGTGTAACCCTAAGCTAGGGTCCAAAACCTATGGGTTTTGCCCATTAAGGGCTATGGGTTATGGGTTATTGCGGACTCATGGGTTATGGGTTGCAAATCCCTGCCCACCAACTCGGTGGACCCAAAAAGGTATGGGATTTCAGGGGTTATGGGTTATCAGAAGCATGGGTTAAGAGGGTTTCGACTGTATCACTTAGAGGTTCTTCACTCGCAAGTAGACTAGAGCTTTTCGGGCCATCATTGCAGTTCGTGATGCGCTTCGCTTTCTGTATATCTGGTGATGCCATAGTGCCAGCTGTCAGCCCTGGTATTTCGGTACATCGCTGTAGAGCTCTTAGTTATATCAGAGTCAGTCCGCCTTTTGTGATACTCACTCACCTCGCAATGAACCCAGACAAACTCCCAAGAGGATGTTGCGCAGATCGCGATCAATCTTGACAACAGTTACGAGTTGGTCCCACCTTAAAACCTCGCACTGAGCCGAGACCGGTTCAAGCCGAGATTTCATTTAAAGATCTTGCTTAATGTCCATGCATGAGGAGTTGCGTCGCGGGATAGAAACAGACCGCGTCCAGTTTCAATGAATAGAGGTCCTGCTCAATGTTCCATGTATATGAACTTGCGTCGCAAGATAGGGAGAGACCACAGTCCATGCCTACGACGCTAATAATGTTCCCTATCCGCGAAGTTGCCTCCAGAGATATGAACAAGTGGCGGTAGATCTTTTCCTATCCAGGAAAGCAGGCAGGGAACACGACGATGCCTCGACGCATACGATAGATCCACCCAAAAGGAGCCGCATGATGCCTTCTTTTTCCGACTATTCGCGCACGTCATACAGATGGATGAATGTGGTTCTGAGATAAGATCAACAGATAAGCGAGGCGAGTGTAGAAAAGGACCCTGAAAACGCAGGGCTCGATCTCGATTTGAACTAGAGACCTCCGCACAATCATGATACTATCCAATAAGGCTGAGCTTCACCTTGCATTGCAGAACGATAACCGTCTTCGCCGCCGGGCTTTGACACTAGGGAGTTTGGGAGGTATTTGTCTATTAGAATGGGATTTCAGGGAGATAAGATAATAATTCAAGGCGGAGAATTGACGCCTGAAACGAAACCAACCAATACCTTGTGTTTTGGATGACCAAAACGGTGAGGGCCTGCAACTGCATCAGCATGCACGAACCCAACCCAAGTTATCATCAAAGCCCCAAAGTTGAGGATGAGGAATAGCCTCCGAGAAGGGGAGAAGGGAAACCAGTCATCACTGGGTTGATAGAGTGGCTTTGCGCCACATATGATCTGGCAACATCTGCATGTTGAGTTCACCGCAAAAGATACCACAAATAGCACCGTCACTATCAAACCCTGCGTTAAGACCGTTGATCATGATGAAGACTACGATGAAGCAAATGGGAGAGTCATCAGTAAAGATCAGCATTGCGAAGGAAAAGAGTCTCAACGTAGCCTTAGAAAAGCAAAGGCTCGATCCCGGAGTGAACAGGAGATCATCCACAAGAACAGACAAACGCATTGCAGACGCGATAATCGTCTTCGCCACCTAGTCTTGATAACAGGGAGATTAGACGTCGAATGGGAAACTGAAACCCGCATTAAAAGTAGGCACTGCGTCCTTCGAGTAACACAATGGTGATTGCCAACTTCGGCCAGGAGTCATCCAGCAGCATTCTCAAAGAGAGTCCTCAAACACCGAAGGGAAGGGAAATAGCCTCGCGACCACAAAGGCTTGGAAGGTGGTCTGAGGTTCGCGCCATGTTTGACTAGGCAACATCTGCACGTGAGATCCACCACAGGAGATATGACCGACATTAGCTCTGCGTGGCGACGGTCAGCCCATAATGATCAATGCTATTATGCAGCAAGTTAAAGAAGCCAAATGTGAAACTCATCATTACGAAGGACGAGGTAGCCTCATGGGACATATGCAATAGATCCAGGACAAAAAGAACAGGAACAAAGAAGGTCGGTCGAATTGGAAGGCAACAAAAGTGGGCCCCAGAAAGGCGTTTGAGTGAAGAAACGGGAAAGTCACCCAATAACACGTATAATTAGTTCAATCAATGGAACTCATGCGTCAAGAGGGTGCGGATTGACGTTGTTCGAATGTCTATTTCACCGAGAATACAACGAAGTGTTTTGTCTTTGTCGAAGGGAGACAGCGTCATCTACGGGGGCCGTGTTCACGAGGACTTCAACCCAACGCTAGGTTCCTCATTCACCAAGGTCTGTAGATAGAATATCATTGGTCAAGTGTACGGAATCTGAAATGGCGAAAACTACTCACCTGAACGCCACCAACACCATTGGCCCATTTCTGGTACCTCACAGAAGTGAGGCCTCTTTTCTCCGCAAGGAGGCGCTCCTCCTCCTTCAGCGAAGCGCGGACAGCACGAGCGGTGATCGAAGCAAACTTGTTGTAACTGAGATCCACGCGGTAGTCAGGAGCTTGACGTCGAGGGTGGAAGAGAAGTAGACGTACGTGAAGAGAGTTCTCCAGGCGGTCATCGTGTCAGACGGTGATGAAGGGAGCAAAAAAGTTTTGTGTTGAGTAGAACGATGAGGACAGCGAAGAGGTTGGATCCCGGAATAGTCCGAAAGACCATGTGACTAATTTTACTGCTTTGAGATGACGTAATTTCGCGTTGCCAGTTTACTCGCCACCATTGTTACCCTTCCCTCGTCGTTTGCGACGTCCTACAGCCTCAGAATAGCCTCGCTGCCGTTGTTAAAAGCGAACTCGATATTCAGAACTCTGCGGGTTCTCAGACTACGCTACTTGGCCGACTTCATTTGGACAATTCTCCAGCATGGCAGGCATTACATGGCATTATGTCTTCAAGTTCATTATCACAGGTACGCACAAGCCTCGCGTTTTCCGCATGGCGTAGGCTACTTGACATATAACCCTGTTATTTCTGATGCTAATATCATCTAAATCTCACCAGGCGACGCAGCTGTTGGAAAGTCGTCTCTTCTCATCCGTCTCACGGATCAGAGATTTCTGGTGAATCCAGACCCAACAGTAAGTCTCTAAGATTCATGTCGTTTGATGATTGCGCTCATAGTCTCCGAAATTACGTTCTCCCTCTCGTTCTGTTGCCGTGTGCCACTCACCAGCTTGGGGTTGAATTTGGCTCGAAACTTATAACGATACCAGAAGAGGATAAGATCGTCAAGTTACAATGTACGTGCACAGTTAACCCGCGAATGCATACCGTTTGGGTTGCGGGCACCTGCGTCGTCATAACATCCCTAACGTCTCTCCTTTCCATCAGGTTGGGACACCGCTGGCACTGAGTCGTTCCGGGCTATCACACGGTCCTACTATCGTGGTGCGGCAGGCTGTCTGCTCGTCTACGATGTAACATCCCGGAAAAGTACGTTGTCAGCTCCTGCACGTCTTTTACACATTTTAATGAGCAATGCAGGTTTCATGAATGCCCGCACGTGGCTAGCCGACGTCCGAGAACACGCTGACCCGCAGCTCACCTGTATCCTCGTCGGCAACAAGGTTGACCTGTGTGAAGACAGCAACCCCGCGGCTGATGCCACGGCATCCACAACCCCTCCGACGTCAACAGCGATAGTTCCATCTCCTCCAAGGTTAAACCCAAGCCCAAATCCCTCAAAGCGCGGTTCTGCTGCAGCATCTTTGAAACGCAAAGCCAGGGAAGTGTCATACGAAGAAGCTGCACTCTGGGCCAAGGAGGAGGGCCTTCTCTTTGTAGAGGCGAGTGCCAAATCAGGGCTGAACGTCGAGTTGGCTTTTGTGCAGGCCTCGCAGGACATTTTGATCAAGATTCGCAATGGCGTTTTTGACGACGATAGAGTGAGTTTAAAGTTTTACTGTCCAACGAATCTGACGCTTACACTTTGTAGTCCCCAGGAATAAAGCTATCCAAGCCCAATACCAACTTGACTATGGAGCAGAACCCTGCGCGTTCATCATGTTGCTCATGAGCAACCTCTCTATCATCGATGGTCTCATCTTCTCTTCCTCTCTGTCACGACCTCCGCCTCATCCGCCTACTTTAACCGCAGTTATTCTTAATCCATTCATTCATTCGGGCAACAATGCGCACATATCACTACCCGACATTCCGCAATAATTGGTATTCTCTTCCCACTTATATCCCTTCCCCTCAAACAAGACGTAACGAATTATGACATGAACCAAGTTACAGTCGTGTAATACGACTGATGGGCACCAGGTAGATGTATTAAACTATGTATGTATAACATGAAGTTTCTTGTATCATCGTCTCCCAGGACGTTCAGTCGCATCCCATCCCTTGTCCGATCTGGAGCTTGAGCATCTGGTTTCAAGCGAGTCAAACGGGTCGAAATTGATGACCTCACACCAACATTGAAGGAAGTGAGTTTCCCCTGGCTCTTTCGTTTCAAATTCATCACACCATACCTTCTGACTTCAGCCATAGCTCTTTCTTGCGGCTTTAACTCTGTTCTGCTCCGCCGTTTCTCAACACAGCCGTTTCTTTTCCCAAAGAACTGCTTCTTCAGTGATGGATACGACCGGCCAGTTTGGAAGGTCACAAATTCAAGCGAACCTTGCCGCTTTCGCGCTTCCGATTAACCAATGCCGAAAGGAATTCGCAGGTGGTAGTTGTTGAAGCCATATCAACTTTTCAAGATTCAGGCGGCGGACCGACTTTTGGTCCCGTCCGATGGCTAAAGATCATCATATGATAAGCCAGAAATCGAGTTCGTTAGACACCTCAGTTCGTTTCGCGGAAGTATCGCAAAGAAGCCCACCTGCTATTCATCGCGCCAACGCTACACCAGGCAGCTTGACCTCACACAGTTACTGAAGATGTTCATGAACTAGCTCTTGTTCTCCCACAATCCCTGCCAACTAAGCTGACATCTCAGCGGCAACTCCATGCATTCATAATATTACCTGACCCTTCCTCCTCAACCTTTTAGTCTTCCCTTGGCTCGGAGCCATATGACCAAGTGCGCGCGTATTTTAATACCTTCAAACTCCACTTCTGATGTACTCGACAACGGAAATACCTTAGTGGCAAATGAATTACTAGACTTCCCCCCGTCCAATGGATACTCCATAATTACGGCTCGATCCCAGCTTTCTATCTTGCCCTGTTCTTTTCAACTGCTGATTCTGATGAAACTATTCAAGAATCCGAAAACCCGGGAATTTCTCTCCTCCTTCCATGACAATATATATTTGGCCACCACCTGGCATGCCCAGGACGCAACTGTGTAGGCATGACTTGTGATCTCGAATTACGGCGATACTTATGGCCAACCAGGCTCGGTGGCGGTATGTACTGAGACCACACCTCAATTCACCCGCCACCCTTCGACGTAATCCTGAATTCTCCGACAGAGGACGGCAATCATGACAATCCTTCCAGGGCACATTTCTAATCAAATCTCTGTCCCACTCCCGGCATTAGGTGTGCGGCAAGATGTCTATCGCCCGAATTCCCCTCGCCTTCGCCACAAGGGTCACTGTGCGCGGTTGATAAACGGAATTTTTGACGCGGCAACAGGGCCTGATCTATACTAGCGCGCACCTGTGTCTCGTTATGTTTCAAGTTTATGGCCGCTAGATGTGGGAAATTCATGGATTGTTTACCAGTCGCTCGGCCGATTTAAGGCTTGTTAGGTGGTGATCGTGATGAGATGCTCTTCCATCACCAAGACACAGCCATAATACAATTTCCGAAAATCCGTTTTATGAGGAGATCGTTGATTTTAAAAGAGTTTCAACGCACAGTACGGATATGGATGGCATCATACAACCCGGAACTAAAGAGAAACATCCGGCGTAACCACAGTCGGATCCTATGTAAAATATTAATGTTGTACATAGGGAACAGTGGATGATTGAAAGCTAGAGTCCCTAAGATACGATATTGAGGGTGGTGGTACAAAATGGTACACAATTGTTCTATGAATGAGGTGAATGCAAGAAATAATGGACAAGTGATAAAACTTTGAACTTTTTGTCGTAAATCATAAATCCAAAACAACGGCCGCGGATGAAAACACACCAAGGGAATAATAGGAGATGCAATGAGATTTTCTTTTTTTAGGTATTAAACCCCGCAAGCCCAACGGACGGACGCATGGAGAAATAAGAGGAAAGGAGAGTGGCGAAAGAACGAAGGATCCCATCCTCACGAGTTTTGGCCTGGCGGAGAAAATGGCGGTATAGGCGGGGGCATAGCCCTACCCAACGAATCCCTCCCATACTCATGCAGCTGCTGGATAAACCCGAAATTCGGGTCCGCAACCAACCTCTTACTTTTGATATACTGAATCGCTTCGCTTGGAGACCACCCAAACTGAGCCATCAGAAACGCAGCGACGGCACTCACGCTCCTGCTTACGCCCTCCACACAATGTACCAGTACCCTCGCTTCCGCGTTGCCGCAAAGCGCATCACGGATCCATGCGGTCGTAGTGGGGAGGTGAGCCGCGAGCTCCGCGAACGGCAGGTCATCCACGCGGATCTGGAGTCGCGCGGGCTGTACTGGGAGGAGGGTGGGTGGCGGATGGAATATGGTGTCTGGGAGGGTGGAAAGGATATGTGTGATTCGATATGAGGCGAGGAGAGCTGGGTTTTCGGCGAACGCGAGGTCGGAGATGAAGAGACGGGGTATAATTTCGGAGACGCTCCGCGCGGGGCGGCCGAGATGTTGGGTCGGAGAAAAGGGGTTGGCTGAGGGTAGGGAAGCGGATGGCGCTAGCGTCCACTGATGGTGAGGGGGAGGGCGCGAATGATTGTGGTTTGGGTGGTTGGAAGACATCGGATGGTGTGAGGAGGGTGGGGCGTTATATACGGGAGCGGTGTTGCTCCTGCTTGGGTAGGGATAAGAAGAAGGCTGGCAAGGCAGTGTGAGCGGACTATATATGGTGCATGACGGAAAGAGAAGGGTGGATGGATTTAAGGTAAGGGTAGTGTCTCATCATTAAAATAGTGAAGGTATGATGGCGAAAATAGAGAAGATACAACCTCGAACACCAAATTTTCAACCTTCAAAGGCGGAGCATAATGCGGAAAAATGTACTTTGACTCACCATGATCGCACTTCCGACGTAGGACATTAAACAGATGGTAGGCTGTTTATCCGTCGATAGCTCCGAACAGGATAAACGCGGGTCCTCTCGCTTTCGGAAATGCAGGCAGGCGGACAGGAAGGAGAGAAACGTAAACAGACAGACGCCTGGAAAGGACGAAAGGAGATCTATAAGATATGTGTGCGCCGTGGCTGATGTAAATGGGGATAATGGCTCCCCTAGATTTCCCAGACAGATAGCGGGGAGGATGCTTGGAGATGCTTGGTCGTCGGAATAGCCAAAGTAAGGATCTCTTTTGAAGTTTTTGATAAAGTTGAAGGTGATGATGAAACGGGAAGATATTTGATGGAGACAAACAGAGGATGATGTCAACGTCGTCCGTCAATCCAGGGTCTCAACTGAGTGATTAGATTGCAGATTGCAGATTGCAGAAGGACCGAGGAAGGGCGCCCAACCAGGAGACGACTCGAGCGAACAACGTTCCTTTTCTGGAGCAAGCGCTTATACAGCCAAAGATGGTTAGACCTACGAGTCGTAGAAGTGGGGATCGTCGTCGCAACGTAACACCGTTCGACAGGAGTCAATACGGGAAGGTGGGCGTCGACGGGGAGGGGACTGAGGTTGGTAATCAAGAAGCCAGGTGAATGATCCCCAACCCATCAAACCTGTCGTTCTTAAGAGCACATTTCGACAGGCGCAGTAGTAATACATACCGTACTACATATGTCATACCAAAGTCCAAGCCCAAACAATAGCTCGGGAATGACGGAGGAATGGCCGAAGGCGGAACAAGAAAGCGAGGGGTCGGGACCGGGAACGCCAGATAGCCAGAGGCTCAAACACCAAACGTTGAGCTGGTGCATGGTGCACGCAGGATGTACACTGCCAGCATATGTATTCAACATGTCAAAGACTGGCCCCGATGTCATTCGTCCAGCCATAAGGAGGGTTCCCCTCTTGGAGACACGTTTCGGAAGGGAGGCGAGTGAGAAGAAGTTGTGGAGAAACGATTCGAGCGATCCAGGTGGAGGCTAGGCACGATGAAGCGGCTGTGAAGCGGTGTTGCTGAGAAATATTGCCAATTGAACCCCGAGGTATTCCCTGTGGTGCATCGGGAATGACGAAACGCCAATGCTGTGTGCATGTACCTTGCATAGAACAGCCACATCAGAACCACATGCTTTCAATCCTCCTATCAACCCCTTGTGTATGTAGACGACGATCGACCTGATCCGACGGTGGGGATCAGGAAAAAAAAATTGCAAGAAAATTGGGGAGCAAAACCCAGCAAAACCCATATATCCAGTATATATCGTGTTGAAGCCGAACGGAGCGGACAAGCGGAATGAGGAGAAAGTTTGCATAAGAAAGCCTTCATATATTCATTCTACAGAGAGCCAAGCAAAAGACATTATTGTTCAAAAGGATGTCGAAACGACTAGTGACATAACTCGACTTTTGGGGCGGAGGGCATGTATCATATGTAGTGTAGGGAGAGAACTGATCAAAAGAAAGAGAGAGCGTGGTCAGCTCGTGAGAGTATCAGATTCGTGAAATGAAGTGAGGAAGCAAGAAACTGGGCCCGCAGGAGAGAGAGGAGAAACTATGGAGGAAGGGGGACAAGACAACATCTAGATGAGATCACTGTAGAGATGAAGAAAAATGATCAGATCTCGGATTATCAGGGATATGTCGTAAGGGCTGTACTCACGCAACATTAAGAGGCATCTCGTCAATCTGGGTGTTGTAGAATTCTGAAATGAAAAGGTTAACATGATGAGCGCCAGAGAACAAAGAAAAGTCTACTAACGTTCAATATCTCTCAGCATCCTGACATCGTCAGTGGTGACAAAGTTGATGGCGACACCCTTACGTCCAAACCGTCCCCCACGACCGATACGATGGATGTAGTTCTCCCTGTTGGTGGGCAGGTCATAGTTGATGACGAGGGAAACTTGCTGGACGTCAATGCCACGAGCAAGAAGATCAGTCGTAATCAGAACGCGCGATGATCCAGATCGGAACTCCTTCATCAGAACTTCGCGCTGCTTCTGTTCCATATCACCGTGCTAAGGAAACAACAACAGGGACGGTGATCAGTCTGAACGTTAGATGGAAGGGAGACAGGCAACGCACCATGGCCGAAACGGTGAATTCCCTGGAGTGCATCTTCTCAGTGAGCCAGTCGACCTTCCGCCTGGTGTTGCAGAAGATGACGGCTTGAGTAATGGTGACGGTCTCGTAAAGATCGCATAGGGTGTCGAGTTTCCACTCTTCCTTCTCAACAGCGATGTAGAACTGCTTGATACCCTCAAGAGTCAGTTCATCACGCTTGACGAGGATTCGGACAGGGTCGCGCATGAACTTTTTGGTGACCTCCAGAACGTCAGCGGGCATGGTGGCGGAAAGGAGAACGACTTGGGTGTCCTGGGGGAGGAGTTGGAAGACTATACAGGCCGGTTAGTACCCAAACGAGATCAGGAAGCAAATAAACCGACCCTCGTAAATTTGGTCCTTGAACCCACGAGACAACATTTCATCGGCCTCGTCCAAGCAGAAGATCTTGATGTGGTCTGTCCTCAGTGCACGACGGTTGATCATGTCGAATACACGGCCTGGAGTACCCACAACGACTTGGACACCCTCCTGGAGCTTGGCCATATCCTCACGGACATTGGTGCCACCAACACAGGCATGGCATTCGATGTTCATGTAGTCACCGAGAGCAATGACGACCTTTTGGATTTGCTGGGCCAGCTCGCGGGTAGGTGCGAGAATGAGAGCCTGGGTGCCCTTGATGGACATGTCCAGCTGTTATCCGAGTCAACCAAGGCCAATTGACATGATGGGGGCAAGCGAGGCAACTTACCTGCTGGAGAATAGAGATAGAGAAGGTGGCGGTCTTGCCAGTTCCCGACTGGGCTTGCGCAATGACGTCGTGGCCCTTCACAACAGGAACGATTGCACGCTGTTGGATGGCAGACGGACGTTCGAAACTGGAGTTACAGGGTCAGCCATGTTCAATGATTAATGAAGAGGTGACGGACCCATAGGCGTAAATTCCTCGGAGAAGTTCCGGCTTCAGATCCATGTTATCGAAACTAGGCAATGACGAGAAGCAATCAGTGTCATTGTAGCACTATCGGGAGACATCAAGGCTTACTTGTCGACGACCTGGTCCCAATTGGACTCAATCTCGTTTTCAGGAACATCCTGAAGTTGTTCTTCTCTAGAGATGGAAGTAAAAAAAAAATGAGGGTTGGCCATGGGAGAAAAAAGTGGTTACTGACGCTGACATGAATAAGTTGTAGTGTTATCTCCAAGTGTCGACTGCTAGTGTCGACTTTGTCTTGGAAATGAAGGAAATTGCTCAGAAACTGAGAATGTGTTGTTGTATAGATCGATGTGGTTGTGCTATGAGCAGCGGGCGGAACGATTCACAAAACATTTTTCTGCTCCCCCACTGGCATCTGCCGAAAAAATTTCAAACTCAGGACCCTTATACGGGACCGAGATTGGTCACGAAGAATCCTCTTGTGCTTCATCTCTGACTCGGATAATACCCTCCTTATTTCGTTATTCTGAGGGACCGAAACAGAAAGCGCCAAAATGACTATCATTGTGTTCCAGTCTAACGGTCGAAGCCCAAAGCAACTCAGCGTGAGCCGGTATGACTGTCTGGGCAAGTCTAAGGGACTCAGAATTGCACAATGGTCCTTAGAAGTTACTCCTCGACGCAGCCGATGTTATTAAGCGGCGACAGGGCGCTAACGCACTGCATCGCATACCCCAAACTATGGCAGTACGATGATGTCGTCCTGCGGAAGCGCTGCGACGATGACTCTATCCAATCCTGCCACTGGTGCACCCAGTCCGTCATTGACGGCGAAACTTGAGTCAACCGTTACCTTTGGGCTTCAGGCCACTTGGATGTCCCGGTCTCTCTTGACGCCCGTCCAAGCATCATTCCATCAACTCTTGGGTATTTTTCTGAAATTCCGGATCCCTCACTGGACTGGTTCTCACAGTGAGGAGCTTTGAATTTATCTATCCCTTCTTTTCTCTGGGGATTCAACGGCATCATCGATTCTCTGCATTTTTTACGGTGACGCTATAATCTGTCATTATCAAGAACCCGATTTTTCAATTATCTTGTGGTCTTATAGTTCGTTCCGACGGCTCCGGGCCCCAAGTAGGTGGGTTGCCCCTGTTTTTGGTCGATTTACTTCATCGTCTTCCTGCTTACACATTTGTTCGTAGACATATTTGGAGCCTTAACTGGGTTCCGAATAGTGGTCACTCTGGAACAGCCCTCTCAGGGAATGAAAAAACATCAGCCTTCGTTGATATAGCTCGCGATGTAATCAATTGATCACTTCACGTCGTGCGCTCCCTTAGCGACTATGTTCACACAACCTAAGAGCTCGCATCATTGATACTCACAAACGCCTTCTTCCCTCAAGATGTATACCCTTATTTTCCGGGACCGGTTTGTCGCCAAGATGAAGGTTGCTTGATCTATTAGAAACTGCTACTGAAATTCTACTCACAGGTTACATTCTGCCTGCAGGCTACGAGAGCTTTTGCGATAATTTGATTCAAGGGCAACTTTGCAATTGGAACTTCCTTCAGCATGTCCCTTCAAATTTTTTGTATGGTACACGGTAACCATCTTCGAATTCCATCTCACCCTTATGTATCACTGATGTAGAGACTTAGTACTTCAGAGTCTCCGTCCCCATCGCGTATCAAATTGTTTCTCCAATCTCCCTACCATAAATTTGAATATGTGTGTCAGTATGATCATTGATATCCCTAGTTCAAAAAAAAAAAATTCCCCCGCAACAGGTTATAGTGGACGACCACCCAAAAGTTGCGCTACGGAAACATTTACTGCTTCTTGATTTTAATGCTTGACCCCAAATTCAACTTCTATCAGGCAAACCTCGCCACTAATGAAACACTATAGGGCAGCTTTGGTGGCCTCGCGACTTTCTTGCGTTATGTCCTGCAGAAATTTTTACCCCATGGTTTGATATACGAAAACCTCGCATTCCATATTTTTTTAATCTATGTGTAGCTGATGTGGAGACTTGGGCGGTTTATCTCCGCCTTCATCGCGTACCGAGCCAACTTAGAGGCTAAAGGTCCGGAGTAAACAGTGATACACCTGGCGAAATCTTTTTCAGCGTTTTATGGCGGCCAAAATACCACCGATCTCCTAAAAAATGGGGCTGAAAAAAAAAACTTTTCTCAGTTTCACACTGCAAGAGCTCTGTCTTTAAAAATATCGTTGCTCCATATAGCGGTCTCGCCATCTGAGCCCATGTGTGGACAGTAGCAAGGTGCATAACTATACTGCGGTGCTTTTTCAGAGATGAAAAGACTTTGTGGTTCAGCGTCTCTGTCCTCTTCGCGTATCAGGCTGATTTTTCGATACGATACAACATAACCCTGGTGAAGGTTCAACGTTCATCCATTGCTTGTTTTTAGGCGTCGTTGGCTTCTCCAAATAATATTGGGCTATTTATGGAACAGTTGCAAGGCAACATGGACCATGTGAGGAATCGCGCTCTTCCAGGCTTCTTCTGAATTTGGTATGATTGCGCGATGGGACTGCTGCTTTATGATATGTTTCATGACTTTCCTATCTTTGCCCGCATGACGTTAAACAAGCATATGGTCTTGGAACTTCGGTTGTACATGTCAGCAGTGCGAAACAGTTACACAAGGCTCGACATTGATGAGTATATATTAGGGACGCAAGGCTCATCAAGCTGTCCCCTTTTCCCTCGGTGACGGAATTAAGAACCCAGGTCTCCCTACAGAGCCCTACAGCATCGATCTGTCTAACCTGACAGGGCAGAGTTAAATGTTGATCGATTGTGATAGATGTTTCGAGGCTGTACGTATACGTAGGCGTGCAGACTCGTGCAACATAAACATACAGAGCGCCCAAGATCTCAAGTGAATAGATCTATACTTTAAAATGCTCCTGATCCATCCATATTCTGTTATTCCATTGTTGTATACAAAGCTCTGTAAGTCCGTATTAGAAATGGTATACGCGTAGGAATTTGGTTTCATTTTCGCCTTCCAGGTATCAAAACTTGCCCCAAAATCGTCGTAAAATGAGGTAGCGAGTAGTTGACATTAAAATAGTCGCAACCACGATAACACTACCTGCAGAGTAAGAATCTCTCATCAGTTTCACTGCAAGCGGTCAAGGGTGAGCGGCGTACCCGCGTAATAGCTGACTGCGTTGAATCCGCCAGTGGTTCTGAAAATGGCACCCGATATCGGGGGTCCACAGAGCGCGACGACTGCGGTGAACATCATCACGGTTCCTAGTCGCCGGCCCACGTCGCTCATTTCCCCAAGAGCGAAAACTGGCATGTTGAAAGCCGATACGAACGAAGATGAGGTGAACCTCCACCCACAGTGTCAGCGCTAACCCAACCCGTGCCAAGAACAACTTACCCATAAAGGATAGCCACAACTATGAGTGAGCCTTTGGTATGCGCATATGGCCAAGCGAACGTCATCATGGCGCTTGCAAGGGTCATTGGTACCATCACGTTGACGGGGCCTGGATTCTGCTTAGTACCATTCATCCGAACCCACCAAAGGAGAGACGCTCAGACCTAATTTGTCTGCCACAATCCCGGTGGCGATCCGGCCAGGTCCGGAGCTAGCGTTCGCAATACTAACGAGGTAGAAAGCAAAGTCCGGAGATACGCCAACAAGGACGGCGCTTGTATTTATGTATGTCAGAACTACGATAGGGGTCAGTCAAAATACTTTTTTACTATTGGGCGAACCGTTACCAGTGTAAATCCCGAGAAAAGCGACGAGCGTCGCGAAGCAGTATATTGTGAAAGCAGGTGACCTGAAAACCCTGAGGTTGAAGAGGCCGCCGGGAACGTCCTTTGGCGGGAGTCGTGGTTTGAGCGTGGCATTTGATATGCTCAACATGACCATGGAAATCAAAGCCATGACGCGCATGGTCCAAGAAAACCTGTTTCTGCGTCAAAGTGATGAATGTATACATTTTTGTGGGGTTTCTTACCCGATGAGGGGCATAAGTTGACGCGCCGCAATTGGGTAGATAGTCCCACCTATCGACGATCCCACTGCCACCATACCCAGTGCCAACCCGCGCTTGACTAGAAACCAATGACCGACAATTCCCAAAGTAGGCCCGAAGCAAATTCCGCTTCCAATCTGCACGAAGATAATACAAAGTGAGCCACACGAGTTTGGCGGATAAATTGACGGACCCCAGTTAGAATACCTTGGCAGAGCAGGAAATGCCAATATTTTTTGCATTCTGCAGTAATCACAGAGGATATAACGACGAGTATGCTTCCAAATAAGAAAGGCAATCGAAAATGCCCAAGATCTAGCAACCTTCCCGCAATAAGGCCGGGGAGGAAGACCAGGGCATACTGAGCAGCAGGGGTTGAAAGTGTTCTGTGTGATAGATGGCAAAACTCAAAGCTGGTACAGTCGAACTCCTCATAACCCATACCCCTCCGTGGATGGCCCAGGCTATGGGTTATTACAGGTTATGGGTTTCGAAAGGAGTGCTAAAAATAGAGTCAAAAAAATCACCAAAAAATCGTAAAAATTGTTAGAATATTTGGATTACAGATTCCTACTAGAATAGCTCAAGTATATAAGTATATCTACAATTTCTGAAAGAAATCAGTTAAATGAGTATCCCTCATATTTCGTGTCTCGTCAAGGCGAAGCTGCCTATTCAATGAGCCCAAAAGGGCCTCAAGTTTGCGCGAGTTTGGGTCATCTGACTCTTCGATGCATGCCCCAATAGTCGAGACTGCCTTGAGAACCTCACGACGAGTGGGACGAGGCTCGATAATGATGTCATCGTCAACATCATCTCCTCCAGTTATCTCCATGTTCTCACGCGCTTTCATCGAGTCCATAACGGCGTGATAAATCTCTTCATCAGACGTTTCTGTCAAGATTTGTGATTCGCCCTCTGGGTTAAGAAGTGCGTTGATGTCCATTCGGTTCTTTGTCTGCAGCGCGCCTGTAGCAACCAAGTCATCAAGTGCATTCTCAACTTGCCGCTCTGCCTCGATGATCGGATCTGTTTGCGAAGATGTGTCGTTGACGAGAGAAGAAATTGGGATGGAAGGTTGGGTAGTGCGAGACGGTATGGCAGGTAAGATTCCAGCCTTGCGCCAGCAGTTCCGGATGGTCGTGGTGTCGACATCGCTCCATGCTTCGTCTGCCATTCGCATTGCTTGCAACTGATTAATGTCGTATATATCAGCAGGTGTTATTCCTTCATCATATCGATTGACGGCGCGTTGGATAAATCTAGCACGGTAGTGGGCTTTGAAGCATCGGATAATGCCTTGATCCTTTGGTTGGACATGCACAGTGAGGTTTGGCTCAAAGTTTTCAACTCGGATGTTCTTGAGATTGGGAGGAACGATGTGGCCAGAAAAGTTATCTTGAAGAAGAAGTATGTTTCGTCCTTTTTTTTGAAGCTCACGATCCCATTCCTCAATCCAATCTTGATATAGACGTGCAGTCATCCAAGCCTTCGCATTGTTTCGATAATAAAACCCAAGTTGAGCACCTGACTTCTTGTTAAATGCTCGAGGCCGTGCTGCTTTGCCTATGACAAAAGGTCGGAGCTTCTCAGATCCGTCGGCATTCGATGTGAAGGCATAAGTTAATCTGACTTTCTTCCCTTTGACCCCAGATCGCTTTCGGTCTGATAAGCCTCTATCCGGTGCCATACTATATTCAGGAGTTAGCTAAGAAATTGAAATCCAGGCCATAGGTGCGTACCCGTAAAATAGACCAGTTTCATCCATGTTAAAGATGTCTCGTAGCTCATACCTGTACTTTTCAATGAGCTCTTGAACCCGTTTTCTCTCCCTCTCCACAGTTTCTTCCTTTGCCGACGCTGCTTCCCCATGCCGCCTCATCTCCTTCAAACCATTCCTGTCCTTGAAGCACCTCAGCCAGCCATTGCTTAGTTTCAGCCGGTCGTCGTCAGGGATTCCAACCAAGTTTGCGAATGTAATCCATTTCTGGCGAAGGATCTCTCCTGTCAACACAATTCCATCACCCATCGCCTTCGAAACCCATAAGTACATCATTTCCGTAACCTCAGGATGCTCGGTTTGTCGAACTCGCTTTGCTGTCCAGTCGGTTTCGTGACGTGCTTGTTCCCACTGTTGACGTGTCGTGGCTTCTTCTTTGACCCATGTCGAAACCAGTGGCTGTTTAAGCTTAAGGTTTGGGTATTTGAGTGCAAAATGCCGAGCAGTTGCTGATTGATTTCGGCCGTTCTTGTGATACCAATCGAGGATCTCTATTCTCTGTGCCACGGTAGAGTTTTCTTTCTTCGTGAAAACAGGAGGTCCGGGATCTGCTGGCTGATCTGGTTTCTTTTTAGGTTCTCTGGTTGCCTTCTCATACTCTGAACCTATTCAACCGAAGTCAGTGATGTGCCTTTCTCTGAAAAAAAGAAAAACAGTACGTGTTCGTTTCTTTCCTGTCACGTTTGCTAAATCGCCTGCCCACTGTCTGAGTTTCTTAACAATAGCCTTCCCCTTATCGTCAAGCTTTTCAATCCCTCGCTCATAGTCAGAAGCTGACTCCAAAGTCTCGAGAAGCCGTTCCTCGTCAATAATATTCGCTTCGTTGTCCAGCCAGTGCTCATCTGCTGCTGAAATAGTTTCCTTCCGAGCTAGCTTTCCGTCTAGTTCATCCTTCCGAACCTGGATTGTTTTTTTAATTTTAGAGAGACCATTTTTAAGAATCTCAAGAGGCTTTAGAGTCATATCAAGTAAGAATTTCGAGGTGAAGACGTGAATAGGTTGGTTTTAACTAGTAAAAGTGGCGCAGCGCCCACCGGTGAACTAATTACTTGACCGGAACTAGTCTTAAATACCGGTAAACCTATGGGTTTTGTCAGCGGAGGCCTATGGGTTATGGGTTATGGCTGACCTATGGGTTATGGTATGCATTTCCCCGCCCACCAAGTTGGTGGACAGCCCGAGCTATGGGATATAAGGAGTTATGGGGTATCTGGGGTATGGGTTATGAGGAGTTCGACTGTATATCATTAACGTGAGTCAGGGCTGGTTGTGACAGCTCACCTTCAAGTTGGAAACAACCGGAAGTTCAGGTAAGTACTAGTATGTCTTTCTAGTAGGAGGCAATGGTTGAGAACGAACGTGGCGCATGCCAGAAAGACAAGCTCGACGCCTGCCACAGGACTCGGGGGCACACACTAAACGTCCAATCAGCCATCGGCCGCTGTTGAGCTTCTACAAATGTGGTTTTCTTACATGAACGTTAACTTCTCCCCTGATGTCATTCTAACTTTGCCCCAACACCGGTACCGACAGCTTTCAAATGCGCACCCACCGAACACATTAATAACTCTCTTGATAGCCGAAGACTTTGACGTGGGCCGGAAACCCCGGGCCGGTGTGCTGATTTCACCAAGAGAATGCTTCAAAATAACTCCAAGCTTGAATCCTCAGGCCTCAGGCGTCTTAAGATCTGGGGCGGCAAAGATGACCAGTCACAACTAGTTATTGGGTGGATGGCGATCCAGCTTCAGCGGACATTGTATCTGGCGGACGACACATCTAAGTTAGCTGATTCCCCTCACCACCTCGCAGTAAGTGAGAAAAAGATGTATTGATATACAGATGTCTGTTATTGCTTTCAACACAAATGACATTCGTCATAGCCGTATTTGTCGTCACCATTACTCGCTTGTGGATCCTGGGGCTCAGGGATATACTAGAAGAAAAGGCATTGTTGGGATGTAGAAAAACGAGGGAGTGTAATACCTTGTGCTCCACTAATTCAATAGGCAAATAAATTGGCTTCTGGGGGTAATTTATGGCCACGCTCGAAGGGACAAGGTTCTGAAAATGGATCACATCTTGTAGGTCAATGCAAAATAGGAGGTTTTTACCTCAGCGTTATCTCCCCACCATTTCAAAAATGCGACTTGCAATTCTGTCGACAAAGCATCTGCTGAGGGATATATGACGTTGAAACATCAAAATACGGATGCAAAGATGGTGCCAAAGTGTCATAAGAGCCGCCATTAAGACAAATCCGCTGGTGCTTTTGCAGGACTCCGAATTGCTGATGAACTGATGGACGCAAGTCCTCGTGAAACGGAAACTTTTCGGAGAGGAGCACAAAAAGAATGACGCCAAGTCCAAAAATGTCTACCCGCCTTGGTGACGCGCCATAGTATCCCAATGGGCAGAGGTATATCAGAGGAGGACCTCTAGCAAACTGGTAATAATACGGCACATTGTGAACAGACAGCCCAAAGTCACAGGTAACGGCATGGTAGTCATCAGTCAGAAGAACGTTGCCGAGATGAGGATCAGCCCATATAACGTCGCGTGCGTGGAGGTGGACGAGACCTTGGGCGATTTCAATGGCCCAAGTGAGTCTAGTTGGTAGTGGGATGTCGGGGTGGGAGGTCAGATAAAAAAAGAGGTTGCCATTGCGAAGTAATGGGAGCATGATTTGCCCATTATCATCGGTACCGAGGTAATTGATGATGCAGGGGTGCAATCCGAGGATTTTGTAAATGATTTCCTCTTGAACCTCGGCATCTTTCCGGAAAACCTCACCTGAGTACATTGCCATGGTGGACATCATGGGTAAAGCTCAGTAAAAACGAAAGTCGGGTCAAGTCATCCACTGCTCGCAACATGGTCATGTGAAGTCATGTTGGTAAGGTCAAAGTCATGTGGCCCTCAGGCAGGCTCAGGGACATGTTTGCTAAGATTTTATGGCCTGACTGAAGTCAAGTAATAGTCAAGTACATGCTGTGTTGTAGTCTAGTCCTAGTCTAGTCCTACTCATCTGAATCACTATCACTTAATACTGAGGATTCAGTCACATGCATTTTGGATTCCACTTGCTGACATGTATCCTTTGTTTGTGTCCCTGCCTGGCAGCCAAACAGCCATGCCTCGCGCTTGCTGGGATTCCCCCTCATCCTCATCAACACTGCCTGACCTCTTCCTGCCCTCTTACCTTGCTGGCAATGGGCATGGCTTGTGAGCCTGGGGCTGACCTTGTCCTGGGAGCCTGAAACTGAGGAGATCATGGGCTGAATGATGTTCCTAATGAGATTGCCACAGCATGCTGATCTTCGTAAAGACCCTTACTGGCAAGACCATCACCCTCAAGTCCTCCCATACCATTTGCTTATTGTCATGCAGGATCCACCCTAGAGCGGATTAAATTTCCTGGGTCACCAGGGTTTTTTGATCAATCACCAGGTTAACTAGTACTAAACGGGTTATCCCAAAACAGGTTGTTTTGACCTGTTCCTGACCGGTTTTTTTTTGGCCTCGTTTCACAGGTAAAATTCACCTTTTCCCCAAACAATACCAGCAAGGTAAAGACATGAAGTCCTGAGTTCAATTCCCAAACAGAACATCTGTAGTTAGAAATTATTAAAGTCAACCGTAAATCACTATAAACTCATACAAAATGTATTCGCTTTACTGAGTTAATTTCCCGGTTGAGTTTACATGGTCAACAAGTATTAATGTAAAGCTGAATGGGCCCAAATCCATGGTCTCCTTGAGCAAAATAATCAGGTTCTCAGGTTATTCAACCTAGTCTCTATTACCCATGAAACATGTTAATTCAACATGGTAACCTTGCTCCAACACCAGATTATTTCGGTCATAAAGCAGATTAATTTAACTAGTTAATAACTCGGTATGGTATATCTTTAATCCGGTTTGAAGTTCTCAGTGTGATCTTCGCTGGCAAGCAGCTCAATGACAACTGCATGTGGTCAATATCCAGAAGGA
>KN838664.1:11902-36853 GCA_000827195.1 Laccaria amethystina LaAM-08-1
GAGTTCGTCGCCTGATAATTTAATGATGGCGGCATTCTCCATGCCTCGTACGGCAACAATAGACGGTAGTTGATATAAATTGTGGTCAACTTCATCTACTAGCTGTGGTGTAAATAGGGGTGATCCCTGAGGAGTAGGATTTCGAGTATTTGGTTCATTTGTGTTTGACATCTTGATAATAGAGTTCGCACGAGTTTATTTGGTAAGTTCGAGGGGTGATTCAAGTGTGAGCGGGGCCCATAACCTGTAGAGAGATGAAGGCAGGAGGCACATCGATTGTTAGACACATGAGTCAGTACGTAGATTACTGTCCTTTGCATATTTTTGTGAAAATCAAAACGTTTCCAAAAACAGTCACGTGATGTGTGCCTGAGCCAAACATATGATTTCACCTTAGCTTCAACTATGCCTCCCCATCTCTTTGACAACCTCAAGGAGCGTATTATTCAATGGTAAATAGATCAGATAACCATGGAGTAGATATGTGACCTTTCCAAGTGCTCTATTGGCTTAGTTTACAATGTTATACACAATTGTAGGGATTTCGGCCAAGTAAAAAACCCATTCACCCTTTGTGCAGCTGAGTCCTGCCCCAACCAATGAAGACCTTAACCCTTTGCAACGAGGAGGTCATTGGACCCACCTTCACTGATGGGCTTGGTATTTTCAAGGATTATTGAGTTGAAGTCGGCAAGACATGATCAGCTGGGTGATCAGATGGGTGGTGGGCCAATTTTGGAAGGTTCAAAGAGTGCGAGGAGGAGCTGGGGGCAGGAAGACGGACGACAACCGTAGCGGCGAGCTGATTATCTAGAGACTAGAATCTTAGCTGTGCATCATTGTTTGGCTCAGGCACCTGTCACGTGACTGTTTTTAGAAACGTTTTGATTTTCACAAAAATATGCAAAGGACAGTAGCTACGTAGTGTAGTATGTAATACGTCAGGTGACTTGTATGTCAACACATGACCTTTGAGCTGCTCAAGTATGTCAATAAGGAGCATGATGAAGCGCGGCGACGCGACACAGAACTAATATTTGAACATCACATGTCTAATGTCACGTTTCCGGCCATACAGATCGCCATACTTTCCAATGCTGACATGCCCTCGAAACTGCGGACTGCGCAATCGTTGTTGAACGTTTCTTTTGCACGACCATCTCGTCGTTACTGCGTTCTTTTTGCGTGCCTTTCATTATCGCCTGCAACGATGCTACCCAATTGCAATACTAAGCTGATGAGGTGGTGGTGACTTGCCGAGACTCGGCAGGTATCCGGTGACGTAAATGTGGTTACGAGTCGGTAAGTATGTCACCCCCTGAGATTTTTGAGTTCGCGCTGTGGCTCTTGGTCGTAACCAGCTCACCAACGAGCAGAACATGCCCTTGAATTCCCCTCTTCCCTCTCCCATGGCAATCACGAAGCTGCCCTCTCCATCTATGTTCAAAAAACGCTCCTCACCGTCCCTCACATCCGCCGCCTCTTACCTCTCCGCCCTCTCCCAGGCAGATGCACGAGCTCGCAGCGTAAACCGTTCCTCCTCGCCTGCTTCCACTCCGGCACTCTCCCTCTCCTCGTCCATTACCTCCTCCTCAGAGGACACCGTCCTTCACGAGTTTGACGCCGACGACAACGCGGATGGTCTTGCCCTCCCGGCGAGACCACCGACCTCTGAACAGGTGTTCACAACTGTTCATACCGAGTTTGGACATTGTGCAAATGGGGAGTATCGGTTGACGTCCCAGCACACTCCCGGTGCCGAGGTTCCGGCGCATGTCGATCAAGACCCGCCTTATTATATTCTCTTTTCGACGTATATAAGTTATCTCATCCTTATCTGTCTTGGCCATGTTCGCGATTTCGTGGGCAAGAGGCTTAGTCCTAAATCCTATAAACATTTAATACCCCGAGATGTGAGTTCTCCACTCCCCCCCTTTTTTCCCTTCAACTTTGGATTTGAAACAATGCTCATGTACGGAACACAGGGATACGCACCTCTCAATTCCGATTTCGACTCGTTTTATACCCGCCGCCTCAAAACACGCATGGACGAATGTTTCTCCCAACCCGTCACAGGTGTCGCAGGACGCACCATCCTCCTCCTCGACCGGCTCTCACCAGATTACAACCACACCCAAGTCTTCACAGGCACGAAAACTCGCGCACTCAACATCTCATCGTACAACTACCTCGGCTTCGCACAAGCCCGTGGGGGCTGCGCGGACGCTGTGGAGGAGTGTATTAAGCGGTATGGCATCTCCACATGTGGTTCGCGTCTCGAAGGGGGTTCGAGCGATTTGCATACCATCAGCGAGGCGCTTGTGGCGAAATTTGTGGGTATGGAAGATGCGTTGATCAGTTCTATGGGTTTCGCGACCAATTCGACGTACATCCCTGCGTTGGTGGGCAAAGGGTGTCTTGTTATTTCGGATGAACTCAACCATGCGTCTATTAGGTTTGGAGTGAGGATCAGTGGAGCGAATGTGAGGATGTTCAAGCATAATGATATGGGGAGTTTGGAGGCTCTTTTGAGGGAGGTGATTAGCCAGGGCCAGCCGAAGACGCATAGGCCGTGGAAGAAGATCTTGATTATTGTCGAGGGGCTTTATAGTATGGAAGGTACACTTGTCAATCTGCCAGGAATTTTGGAGCTCAAGAAGAAGTACAAAGTATGTTTTTCGTTTCTTTTTTTTGAACCTTCCTCACGTTTTGAGGTAGTTCTACCTTTTCGTCGACGAAGCCCATTCCATTGGTGCTCTTGGCCCGCGCGGCCGTGGTGTTGCAGACTACTTTGGCGTCAACCCCCGGGGTATCGATATCCTCATGGGAACATTTACAAAATCCTTTGGTGCAGCTGGAGGGTACATCGCGGGAAACAAGACACTCATCGACCGGCTTCGCGTAAATGGCCACTCTGGTGCCTACGCAGAAGCGATGACGCCCCCTGTGCTGACGCAGGTCATTGCAAGTATGGCTAGTATCATGGGTATCGCTCTCCCCTCTACCTCCTCGTCAGGGACGTTGCGCATCACACCTTCTTCGTCGTGCTCTACTGCGGTACCCGCAGAAGAGTCCCAACACCCCGGCCCAGCACCGTCTAACAGCCTTCCTCCCTGGATCCAACTCCCCCCTTCCCTCGCATCGGGATCAGAGGGATCCACCCGCCTCCGCCGGCTCGCCTTCAATTCTCGCTACCTGCACAACGGGCTCATCAAACTAGGATTCATAACCTACGGCCACCCCTCCTCCCCCATCGTCCCCCTCTTGCTCTTCAACCCGGGAAAAATGAACATGTTTCACCGGATGATGAAAGACCGCCAAACGCCGATTATAGTGGTTGTGGTTGCGTACCCCGCTACGCCGCTTGTGACGAGCCGGGTGAGGTTTTGTGTTAGTGCTGCGCATACGAAGGAGGATGTGGATTGTGTGTTGAGGGCTTGTGATGAGATTGGGGATGTGCTTGATTTGAAGCATGGATTGGGGAAGAGGGAGAGGTGGGGTGTTCAGAGGGTTTTGGGGAGTGCTGTTGAGTTGGCGGGGATGTAGGGGAAAGGAGGCGACGGCCGACGACTGATGTTCATGCACGATGTGGCTTTCAAATTCCATTTTTAATGACGACCCCTCCACGTTCACGGTTCACCTATCTGCTATCCCTTGCATGCGATGACTGCCGTTTTCTACACGCACTGGTTAATGTTACGCTGGCTACTTTACGACACTTTGCACTCCATACTTTTTTTACAATTCACGTACATATCACTTTCTGTTTTCGATTCAGACAAGCTCGCCTTCGTAGACATAGATTTTAACGTATCTATGTTTGTTTTAATTCGGTTTTTACCTACGGGAAGGCAAGGTGGGAGGGGAGAAAATGCCCAATTACTTTTGCTTTCGATCACCGCGTCAAGTCAACCAAAATGTCATCAATGACAACATTCACCAAAAACATGCAGGCCGAATTGCAGGCTTGGGCTACGACGCAACCCGAACCACAGGCTCAGTCTACCCCGGTAGCAAGTTACCCAGCGGGAACAGCCCCAGTAAAACAGAGTAAGCTTAAAGTGCACCCACCAAGTCGCCTCACTAACAAATCATCCTCCCTCCCTCCATAGATACCTAGTCTCAATCAAATCGCCCAACCTCCCCGTGCCACGACGACGCGGCTGAGGGTACCACCTCGCATGGGTACACTCGCCATGGGAATGCTCATGCAAACGAAGAAGGGAGCTCGAGGCCCGGCGCACCGACGCGCAAAGCTATGACGAAAGAACAAAAAAAAGCTGCAAGGGGTGCGAATAAGAGGCGGAGGTTTGGGAAAGTGAGGGATGATCGATGAGCTTGAGTTGTGTTGGAAGATTGCTAATGGCGGTGGATGTGAACTTGGGGAAGGGTGCGTTTTCGCTTTTCTTTTCTTTCCCCCTCGTTTGGTACGAATAAGCTGAAAGTAGTTTTTTTTCTTTTTTTGTGTAGGTGCCGATATACGCACGATGTCGATGCTTACCTCGCTGCTAAATCTGCGGATCTTCGTGTGCCGTTGATGAGATATCGGAGAAGCCGCCTTTTGGTGTTCGCACTGTGGATGCGGCCAGTGCGACCCCGCATCTGAGGTATCCGAGTCTCTATATGAGTACTGTGTGTCCTTTTTTTTGCGGAGACGTTATGTTTTTGCCTGTTTCGCTTTTTTAGGTGAGGCTTTTGTTTTGGCTTATGATATTTGACCAGATACGGGTTGAAATGCCGTTTTCTCGGAAGCCACGTACGTATAGACGAGGAAGGGAACGTTGTCTTGGTGGGAGACGAAGATAAGAAAGCTCGTTCTGCGTTGATGGCGCAAGAAGTGAACTTTATAGGGCAGGAGACGCAAAAATTGTTGAGGACGAAAAAGGTTTGCTTCTTCTCCTTTTTTTGTTTTGTTGGGATGCTTATGTATAAGATGGAAAGTACGTGGTCCCCATCGCCAAAGCGTATTTGAAGGAACTGCAAAATGCAGAAGCGAAGGAGAGTAAACCGAAACCTTGCCCGAACGAGAATTCGGTTGTGGTTGAGGAGCCTGTGCAGGATATGGAGGTGGATGTTGATGCTCAACAACCACAATCGGAGAAGCCCACCATTGAGGAGATCATCGAAACTCGGACGGGGAGATGAAGTGTCGCCTGATGTGTCTATTCGATTCGCGGAGAAGAAGAGATTGCGCTGGGCTAGGAAAACTTGTATGTGTACTGTTCTAAATTTTTATTTGGAGGCTGGCTGAGCTTTTGGGAGTGTAGATTTGGCACCTCTAACTACTGTCGGGAACCTCGTAAGTCGACACTCGATTTCTGCTGTGATAACTCGGCCCACCCCCCTTACAGCCTTTCCGTGCTTGTCATTCAGGTTTCTGGGATTATTTTTGCCCCAGTTGAGATGAAGAAATGAACCAAGGATTGCGTTCGATCGTTGGTTCGTCTCCAGGGTGGCTTCTGCTTTCTCTGTGGAATACCAGCATGCGATGCAAACACCTGAACCTGGCCGTTCCATTACGCACTACACAAGATAGTGACAGTAAATATTTGACTTGCAAGCCCCGTACAAAATGTGGCTTTGATGCGTCTCATTTAGGACAATAGTAGCCGATCTCTTTGCCGCCGCGAAAGTCTGCACGGAAGGTTTCTGATCTGAGAAATCGCCGACAACTCATCCCGGCAATTGCCGGCCTCCGTCTCAAGCCACTTTGAAGCTACTCCCCCCAGCCTCTGGTAGCTGATCATGGGACTCACCAGCTTTTACTGATAAATCGTTGTCAGAAAAAGAAGTAACACGTTATTATCAACTTTATCATTTGTGGAAGTCGAGCACGATAGCCTCACAGTGTAAATAAAATTTAGTTTATTTACTAGAGGTTGACTCGGCCGTCAACATACACCTCGCTTTGGATTTCTACTCTGATCTGAATTTTTTTATTTATTGTTGAGAGCTCAATCGTAATGGTATGGGCATTGACAATATATATATATATATATATTGATATTTTACTTGTTCAGGTCCAAAATTGGAGGAGCCCGCTGCTCGTCGCCCGGCCTTCGGCCGGCTCCTCGCAGCAGTGAGCCATGTTTGCGAGCCACTAGCCAAGGAAATTGCCGTTACATCCCCAGTGATATAGTATTTATCCACCAACTAACACCTGCCTATCCCGTGCACTCACCTCACAATGTGTTGGTGGGAACTGCCACGATGCAGCTCGTCGGGAATGGTCGGTAGAAAATCGGGTTCTTCAAAAGTTGCAGTTGGTTCGATGTTTCCACAAGTCAATCGACTGCAGCTCATCACGAACGGTCGGTAAAGGGTCGGGTTCAGAGGAGATCGGGCATTGATCCGTAGAGGCCTGTGTGGAGAAGGCGAGTAATGAGTGGACTTCAAGGCGAGTCATGATTCCGTAGTGAAGTTGTTCAATCCGTTGGGTAGATGATGAGTCAGGACAAACGTGACTTTAGGCGAGACCTCGCGCACCCAATAATATGAAAGGACGTGCCGCATAGTGTTGTAGTATGGGATATGCGAAGAATGACCTGTCTCCTCCAATGATTAGCGTGCCATATTTGTGAAAGAGTGCATTATTTGTCCCAATCTTGAAGTCGTATAGCGTGCCGTGTTTGCAACAGATTGGGCCATGTTTGTTTTGCTTAGAAATATGAACATGGGAGAGCTAAAGCGAGGTGATGTAATATTTTGTCATGCTGTGCTCAGGGGTCTCAAACAGAACTTCTCCTCTCCTTCTGCCGTTCCATTCAGACCGCTCCGTTACATATCATGGTTCTCAGACTCTGCAAGAATCTAATTTTCGCTGTTGCCTCTGGGATCCGTTCCTACATCCCTACTCCAATCCAAAAGATCGTGGGCCTCACCATGGTGTTTCTACAACCGGTGTCTGGCAGTTTTCAACGAATCCAACGAGGTATTTCTGAACCTTGTCGGCGTTTCTGCGCTTCTTGACAACCCCCCCCCGCTTCAGACAATCTGCCCCCGACCGAGCAACCTGAAGGCAATTCCACGCATCACATCACCACGACCTCCAATGGCAATCCCGGACCAATTGAAGAAGGCGTTTCCACTCATCACGTCACCCCTGCCTCCGATAATTCAGAAGTGACAGAGGAAGGTCAACGATATGTCATTGGGCTACTGGCTTCGACCGCGCTTAGGCTCAACCACTGGCAAGCCACAGACTTCGTGGCACTCAATGCCCTGCTTGACTGTCCAGAAGAGAACAGCTCATGGCTTTGTGGTGAGCAAATCCGCAATGGCCCTGGTTTTCTGCTTGGGGACCCATCCTGCGACAGGATAATTTTCGAACCACCACCTTTTGAAGAAATTTTTGATACATTGGAGCCCATCGGAACAATCAACAAGCTCCTACAATTCCGCAACGCCTATTTGCGCCGCATACGGGATCTCATACCAAAGCTTACCCCCGATGACAGCTTGTTCTTGGTGATCTGCGGACATGGTTCGGATCGGGGAGGTGTTTTTCTGGGAAATGTCGATAATCACGTCGCCTTCTATCGAGTTGATGTGGAGGATGCTTTAGTGGGTTGTACCGCAAAGGTTTACCTCATAACGACCGCTTGTTTTTCAGGTGCCTGGAAAAGTCAGCAATGGGACCTTGTTGCTGCGGCTGGTGTGGACCAAGAGTCGGTGTCAATAGTTCAGTCCGAATCTGGTCATTTCCGTGGTGGGGCCTTCACAGCAGTCCTCTTAGCGGAGCATGCCGACCAATATGACCTGCGAGCACCTAAACCTGGCCCTGTCACATACACTCCAGACAGTAACGAAAATTACTCAAGTTCCCGTGAACTAATTGAACATGACTTTGGGCCCGCTGGTCCTGAAAAGCGACGTCCGAAGCCTTTGTTGCCACGCAAGCATACATCAGAGGTCCTCGAGTGGTTGCATAAGCTTAGAGACGAAATGGGCCAAACCTATACCACTGCTGACTTCACAATCTGCCCATGTCGGGAGGACGATACCATTTGGAAACCCTTGTTCGCCGATCTGATGAAGTCTCGCACCGTTCAGCACAATAACGTGCAGCCTCCATCTCAAGCTCCACCCGCCTCTGGCAACTTGTCGCTCAACCTGCAAAATATGGAACCAGTGTCGTTAGAAGCGAACGAAAACCAGCTCGTCACCCTGGCAAGAGACCACTTTCTATTTGCACCACCAGAGACAATCAGCGAAGTCTATCTCCTCCGAAATTGTAGGGCTCTCGTGAACAATCAACACCGGCTTTACGGATCGCTTACGGACGAGGAGAAAGTTGAAACGTTAAAAGCTCTCAGGCAGAGGCTCCGTTATCGGTACCTCGCATTTAGCGTTGCTCTAAAGCTGGGCTGGGAACGTACCGTCATGGAAGTGGGCTTGCCCTTCACTGAACAGCGAAAGCTGGACCACGACTTGAGTCTACAAGCTCGGGCAGCTGACCACGGCTACCTTTTGTGGAATCTCCATGCCTTTCAATTTAACACACTGTGGAAGGGTGTCGCAGGATGGCTTGCAAGAGTTTGGGAAGCTGCCGGGGAACCTACGATAGACGCGAAGAAGTGGAGGGAAACACTAGAGGACTGTTGTGAGCTCTTTGATATCACACTTGATTCTGTACAATAGATTTTCGAGGCTTTTCGAAGATAACACAAAGATTTCCATTCCGTATACAATTCACGTACATATTACTTTCTGTTTTCCATTCAGACAAGCTCGCCTACGTAGATATGGATTTCAAACTATCTACGTTGAGAAGCTGGAGGAAGGCAAGGAGTAAATGCACAATAATTTTGCTTTCGATCATTGGTTGACCAAATCGAGTCAACCAAAATCTACATAATCTTTCCTTCAAAACATGCAAGCCGAATTGCAGGCTCAAGCTACGACGCATCTCGAACCGCAGCCTCAGTCCATCTCGGTAATAAATTACCCAGCGGGAACGGCCCCGGTAAAAGCAGAGTAAGCTTAAAGTACACCCTACCCATCAAGTCACCCTCTCTAACACTCCGTAGATACCTAGTCTCAATCAAACCGCCCAACCTCCCCGTGCCAGACGACGACGCGGCTGAGGGTACCACCTCGCGTGGATACACTCGCGATGGTAATGCGCGTGCAAACGAAGAAAGGAGCTCGAGGCCCGGCGCACCGACGCGCAAAGCTATGACCAAAGAACAAAAAAAAGCTGCAAGGGGCGCGAATAAGGGGCGGAGGTTTGGGAAAGTGAGGGATGAGCTTGAGTTGTGTTGGAAGATCGCCAATGGCAGTGGATGTGAATTTGGGGATGGGTGTGTTTTCGCTTTCTCCCTCGTTTGGTTTGGTTTGTTACGAAGAAGCTGAGAAGAGTTTCTCTTTTTTTTGTGTAGGTGCCGATTTACGCACGATGTCGATGCCTACCTCACTGCTAAACCTGCGGATCTGCGTGTGCCGAGTGTTGATGAGATATCGCAGGAGCCGCCTTTTGGTGTTCGTACTTTGGATGGGGCCAGTGCAAGCCCACATCTGAAATATCCGAGTCTTGATATGGGTACTGTGTGTCCTGTTTTTGCGGAGACGGGGGAATGCAGGTATGTTTTTGCCTTTTTCGCTTTTTCAAGTGAGGCTTTTGCTTTTGGCTTATGATAATTGACTAGATACGGGCTGAAATGCCGTTTTCTTGGAAGCCACGTACGTACAGACGAGGAAGGAAACGTCGTCTTGGTGGGAGACGAAGATAAGAAGGCTCGTTCTGCGTTGACGGCACAAGAAGTGAACTTTATAGGGCCGGAGGCGCAAAAATTGTTGAGGACGAAAAAGGTTTGTTTCCCCCTCCTTTTTTTTTGATTGGGATGCTTATGTATAAGATGGAAAGTACGTGTTCCCCATCGCCAAAGCGTATTTGAAGGAACTACAAGATGCAGAAGCGAAGGAGAGTAAACCGAAACCTGTCCCGGACGAGAATTCGTTTGTGGCTGAGGAGCCTGTGCAGGATATGGAGGTGGACGTTGATGCTCAACAGCAATCGGAAAAGCACACCGTTGAGGAGATCATTGAAACTCGGACGGGGACAGATGAAGTCATGTCAGCTCAGGATTCGCCTGATGTGTCTATTCGATTCGCAGAGAAGAAGAGATTGCACTGGGCTGAGAAAACTTGTATGTGTGCCGTTTTGAATTTTTATTTGGAGGCTGGCTGAGCTTTTGGGAGTGTAGACTTGGCACCTCTAACTACTGTCGGGAATCTCGTAAGTCGAAACTGTATTTCTGCCGTAATAACTTGGATGACCCAACCCTCCTTACAGCCTTTCCGTCGACTTTGCGTACAACTGGGGGCTGAAATCACTTGCGGGGAGAGTATGTCCTGGTTCTCTCGAATGAAACAGACAGCAAAACTGATTATGGTGTTTGAGTGGGACTCGCAAACTCGTTTTTGGCGGGCTCAAAAGAAGAGTGGTCACTCGTTCGAAGGCATCCTTCAGAGTCGATTTTCGGAGTCCAAGTTGCAGGAAACAAGCCCGCCAATTTGGTACCTACGGCTGAAGTGATTGCAAAGGAATGTGCGGGCGGCATTGACTTTGTGGATGTGAATTGTGGATGTCCGATAGATCTTGTTTTTAGGACGGGGAGTGGGTCTGCTTGTACGTTTTCTTCGTAGTCTTACTTTCGAGTGTGGCTCATGTTCCTTTTTAGTGCTTGATACAGTTGGGAAGTTGGGGAAGATCATCATTGGGATGAACAGGGCGTTGGGAGAAATCCCTGTTACTGTGAAGCTGAGAACAGGGGTTAAGGACGGGAGGAATACAGCTCACAAGCTGATGCCGAGGTTGTCTACAGAGTGGAATGCAGGTTGTATCACGGTACTTTGGCCTATCTACCTTCTTCGACCTTGTTGCTCATTGCAAGTGATAGCTTCATGGGCGGACAAGACAACAGCGCTATACCAAACTAGCGGATTGGGATTACATCAAGGAGTGTGTTCAGGCTGTACGTGCACGAGAAGCGGATGAGGATTGTATGTGCGCATTCATTTCTATCTCTGGGTGTTACTGATGCTCCCCTTTAGTACCCCCTGTACCAATATTTGGTGGAGGCGACTGTTTCTCGTCATACGACTATTGGACTAACGTCGAGAAGACGGGCGTTGATGGTATTATGGTCGGACGAGGAGCTTTGATCAAGCCTTGGATTTTTACGGAAATCAAGGAACGTCGGGAGTGGGATATAAGTGCAAGAGAGCGTTTAGAGCTGATCAGAAACGCAAGTGACTCTGCTCTCTTCGTGATAAATATTCCTACTGACCTCTCTTTGCCTACTTCCAGTACGCTGAATACGGCCTCAAGTTCGTCCATGCCTTTTGTGTTGTTGTGAAGGAACTGATTGATATGTCCTTAGCCATTTCGGGTCTGACACAGCGGGTGTGAACGCCACGCGCCGTTACCTATGCGAAGCCCTATCCTTCCAATACCGCTACGTACCTATTGGTCTCTTGGAGCGCCTTCCAGGGAGGATAAACGACCGTGCACCTGCTTTCCGTGGGCGTAATGAACTCGGTATGTTCACTGGTGTTTTTTATGTTTCGCGGACACTAATTGACCTTCTTGCAGAAACGCTCCTTTCAAGTCCGGACAGTCAGGATTGGGTGAAGGTGTCTGAGATGTTCTTGGGACCTACTCCGGAGACGTGGAGCTTTACACCAAAACATAAGAGTAATGCGTATGGAGGTGAGGAGGGTCAAGGGTAGTGTGTTACTTGCCTGAAAAATGAATGTAACTTTAGTGTTCGCAGGGTCGTTACGCGTCACTGGGCCTGTGACCACATATCTACTGCTTCACTTTGCCTTTCTACTTTGCCCAGATCTTCTATAAGTTGCACCTTAAGACCTTGTTATGCAACTTTTACCAGAGCAAGAACAAGAACGGGAAAATGGTGATCTTTTGGCTTTGATAGGGAACGTTCCCCCAGATGTTGCCCGTCGAGTCCTCCGAAAGCACAAGGGAGACATGGAGAAAGCTGCAGACGCTATTCTAGCAGGGGATACTGGCGAAGAGGAGGAAGAGATCTGGACTAATCCCGGACGGAACACCCCAGATCCCGGCTGGAATCCAGTGGCCGTTGCGAAATCACCCACCCCCCGAGTGACCCCAGTTCCCTCGACGTCAGTTATCGATCTCACGAAGGAAGGTCACAGTGGAGAGTATACTCGTGCGATTCAAATGTCGATGGATACGTCGCAAACTGGGGTTAGATTTGGACCGAGTGAGCGGGCGCCCAACCCAGATTGGCAGATGGTTCCCTCAAATGTGCGGTGAGCTCTTTCAATTTTTGAGATAGCTCTCTGAAGGATTTGGGTAGGTTCAAGTGGCCTCGGGTGGTGCTGTGACGCAGGAGGACCAAACGCTGAAGGATGCTATCCAGGCGAGTCTCAACGAATTCACGGATGAATCAGATGTGTTTCCCATCAAGGAAACGGTGCGGGAAGGAGGCCGGTCGGTCATGCATCGATTAATTCATTGTCTACTGCTGATGTCGTTTTCTGTTCCGTTATATTTCACTTGTTCTTCCTTGAACCTCAAGTCCCGTTGCTTTACGATCTGAGCTTGCAGCTCATGCATATGTTGCCCTGGTACGTTTTTTCTTTTTTTCTTTGATACCCGAGTTTACGCATTTTTTGGTACTGCAAAGGTGTTGCAAGCGCTGTTTTTTGTACCTCAAGTTAGAGAAAATGTCGCGAAATTGATATTGCCCCATATTGATGAGAACTTGCCTCTTGACCATCCTGGTAAGTATACAGTTTAGATCTGGTATTACGCCAACTTGTAAAGTTCATTTAAGCTCGGGTAATATGGAATCTGGTCGAGCTCTTCGCAAACATGGACCTTGTACAATTATCGGCTATCGTTGACGTGAATGTCCTCCCTTCTTTTGCAATTCTTCCGGGGGATAGTCATAATGACTCACTATCTGAGGCCTCCGCCAGTAAGTGGGGAAACATCTGTAAATCCTTACTGGTTTACCCTCTCTCCTCTAGAGATCGTTGGCAACGTCGGGTGTGCGATTGAGGAGCACCTCAAGGCACAGGGCGAAGACTTGTAAATCGGTTCTGTCCCTGTCCTCCTTTCTGTTGATAACGGATTTGTCAGAGTCAACCTATTCAGCTTCACCTCTTGCCAAATTGAACTCAACGATAGGATGCCCCGCAGAGTATCACGCAATCATGGACCAGGAACAGTGGTTCACGTCGAAATTGGAGGAGACGACTCGGGACCCAACGATCTGCTTTCCTGTCTTTCCTCTATTCTGTCTCGATTCAGGGAGGGCGGATCATCTCACGACGTCATAATCAAACCATCGGAACTCGTTGGCTTCCAGCTCAAACGGCTACCTAGTCAATCGACAACGGCACCAAAGACGACGCCTGATGCCTTTGTCTTCCCAAAATGTATCTACTTGGACCAATTCCTCTTCCATAACCTTGAGTTGGCGAACAATAAACGAGAAATGGAGCGCGAAATTAATGGGGAAATTCGAGAGCTCACTGCGCATAGGGAAACTCTAACTCATTTCAATGTCAGGATCACGAATTTTTCTTCAGAGAAAAGCTTGCTCATCATCATACAGAACAGAGATACAATCAAGGATTTACGATCTACCATTCACTATTACGAGCATGTGGCTAACCCTGGGGACGATCCTGTGCGCAAGCAAACTATCGAGCGTACGGCTGCTCATTTGAAGGATATATTGATCATGATTACAAGTAAGGTAGAAGGTAAGGATTGCTCAGCCTCGGTAACAGGCGCGTATTAATCTTGATGAACTACAGATATTGATCATAAAGTCGAGAAGCTACAAGCGGAGTGCGCAACTCTTTTTGATTGCCCTGAGCTACAACAACACCGTGTAAGTGGGGATATATTTGAGATCCAAGGCTCATTCTTTTGATTTGAAACATTAGTATGATTTACGAGCGGTTCTCATGCATACCGGTCTTCCTGGTAGGAAGCAAATGTACTCATACGTCCAAGACTCAGATGGCGTTTGGTGGAAGACGGTCGATTATGAAGTCACGGAGGTACGTCCTGGATGTTCACTTCCTACTCACCTTTCACGTCTTGGTTTTAGGTGCCAGAAGAAACGGTCCTCACAGATCCTACGGGTCTTCACCTGTCTGCAGGACCGTACCTCTTGTTGTACAGCAAGCACCTTTCGGAAGAAGAGTTGCATGCACCTGTTGTTTGGCCAAAGATTTTTACGGTATGTGCTAATATACTCTCCTTGATCATTCAACTTACCATTACTCAAAACAGGATCCAGTCGAAGAAAACAACAAGAAATTCCTATCTATTTTGTCACCAGAATTGGTTGGGAAAGCGAAGATACCAACTCTTGTGACGCCTCCGCCACCACCACCGCCACCTTTACGAAGGGCGTCGACGCTCTCGCCGCCAAGAGAGAGAACTTGGGATGGACAACCCATTTCTCGGGAAAAGTCAAGAACGATGGACATGGTAGATTGATTTACATTGCAAGTACATCTTCTCTGGCCATGGGCTCTATAGCTTGACTAACTCGTTCTGCGCTAGGTACATACTATGCATAACAAAAACTGTATTATATCGCAGGTTACTCCCGCTGTTGAGTTTTGCTGCCCTTCTCGCCCGCTAGCCATGTCCGGCCATGTCGCCAGAAGATTTTCCGGGTGAAATGCTTGGCGGGCTCTGGGAGCATTTAACGAGGTCCCTGACCTTGGAGCCTTGGACGTTCTTCGGGTTGATGACATTGTAGGAAAGTTCCGTGCGAACATAGCCCGTAACCAAGGTCATGGCGATTGCCTGGCGACAGGTGATGTGAATTCTTTGCATTCGATGTGGGGGCTCGGCCGACGACGGCGGAGCTGGAGACAAATCCAATTTGGATGACCCACGGTGGTCTCAGGTTGCCATTTAAAACAATCATGGTACCGCAGGCAGTAGAATACGATTCATGAGTTTGTAAGTTATGCTTGGGGTATCTGTCCCTGGAAGTCTATGAAAGCTTGGCTGGCGCCAAGTAGGAAGTTTTGCATAGATGAGGACCGTGAGGTCGATTTGTACTAGGTTCGACGCCACAACTCGGGGATGAGAATGGCTGCTCAGAGTCCCTCTTCTACAACTGTGTGCCAAAGATTTCTGACCCACCATTCCGTCACAGATGGTTGACACCACTAAGAATTTCGAGGTTAGCGGTACAATCATTAGAGATGAGGAGGTGGGAAGACAAACGTGGAGACAGTCAAAATCATTATTATGCCACCCAATGTGAGCGTCAGGTCTTGTTACGGAGAGCGGCCATATGTCGAAGTACCGCGTATTGTTATGCTTTGAGGACCCAAACAGTTCCCTCGCCATTCGGTTGAACTCTGGGAAAAGATGCCACCCATAAAGGTGTTCTTCTGGCGCAGGGTTGATCGCCGCGCTCGATGTCAGTGTAATGGGATCAGAGTGGTTATTGCAGTGTTGGTGTGCGGGGGACGTGGAACGGAAAAATGTGAGTGTGGGCAGTGGTGAGTTTACGAAAAAGTCGTAGACTTTATCAAGCATTATTTGGTAGGCTTTGAGGAGCACACGATCTTTGGCGGGCCACATGTGCGCTGGGCTCCAGTGAGGCCCAGTGTTGGCGAAGATTATGGTGTCGAGCTCACCCTCCCATGATTCTTCCATGCTGTCGTTTTTAAGCCCCTGGCGCCAGTCTCCCATTGCTCGATGGTTATTCATGTTGACGGGCTCTTCCAGCCCGGCCATGAGGAGTGTGGCGTTGAGCTCTTTTTGTGTAATGAGGTCGTCGGAACGGTAAGATGCGATGATGGGTCGAGAGAAACGAGAGCGAGGAACACTGGCCAGCGAGGGCTTCGCGAGAAGTTTTGCGAAGAGCTGATTTTCGGGGTGGAGGGTAATATGGGAGGCAGTAACAAAGATCCCATTATCTTCGAGAAAAACCTCTTCCACAACTGTGCGTGGCCATTCGCCTTCGTGTTGTCCAATAAAGAATTGAAGCCCGCTTAGCATCTGAAGCATGACAGAGTCTACAAAGAGAGTCGAATTAAAAAGAGTAACGATTTGAGCGTTGGTTGACAGACCTCCAATAAATACGAAGCCACCCCGACTTTTGAGGGCCCTTTCCATAAAAGCCTCGGTGTCCCATGGCCTAGGCGGTTTCCCGTCCTGAAGCACCCATTCCCAAGAAGCTACATGTCTCCCTCGTTCTCGCGCCTCTGCTTCTTTATCACGTCCATCAGATCCACCTGAGGCCGGTGAGAAATCAGGACTGCAAGTCATGGGCATGTTCCATACGTCGGCGTCTGATGCACGCGCTGGTGAGGGTATCCATGATCCTAGTGTTGCGTCCCGATATTTTGGAGAGTGTGGTTTTTCTTGAGATTCAGAACTGGGGACGAGATTATACAGAGACGCGAGCTTAGCGGGCTTAACGTAGAGAAACGAGAGGACGCCGACTAGAAGAAGGGCGCCCAGTACCAGAGTAAGCCTCCTGGCGCTGGTCAACATCTAGTTGGCTGATGTTCAGACTTGATTGGAAGAGAGGAAGCAAGGGACGCCGAATGCTTCGTCATTTAATAATCTTGCTTGGAGCTTGGCATAACCTGGGAACGTTTTGAACAAGGGTCGTCAAAGTGAAAGAGAGCAAAATTTGGAGTTGAACGTTGAACGTTGAATTTTCATCAGGTACTACTCAACCACAGAGAAATACTTACGATTCACGCAACAAAATGGAGAAACATTATACGCTTGCAAGCCTTCGGAGCGTTCAGGAATGTGTAAAAAACGTGCGCCAAGGATAAGAAGCCGAAGGACCCTAAATAATACACAACTAAACAAAAGCAGTTTGCTTGGTCACGACCGTATGGTATGTAAGAAGTTTGAGCTCAAAAGCTTCAAGCTGATGGACCGGCCCAGCAAAAAGGGCGCAACCGAATCAAGATCTTTTTCTTTTAACTTCCAAATAGGACGTGATGGTTTCTGCAGATAATCTGAATCTCGACGTCTTGGAGCTCATTTTCGCGCAGCTCTCTGGCAATGACCTTTCCTCGGTGGCCCTCGTTAGCCGTTCATTTCTTGCTGGTGTGATACCAAGGCTTTACAGCACCCTTTCGTATCGGTTGAGGCAGGGAAAAGGTTACACACTGGTGTGTGTTAACAACTGTCCTAGAACGATGTTTAATGTGTGTCGTTTTGCAGGGTCAGGTCACATCGCCATTCGCTGTTCTGAAATCACATCCAGAGCTTGCCATACACGTTCGAAATATAGGTCAGATTATCCACCATTTATTGGTTATGACGCTGAAACCCTCATGTCAGAAATTCGATATGCACCGAACGCCATGCCCAACCTATCTTGCCCTCACCCCGAGTTCATTCGCGAATGCTCCAACGCCATCGATATTTGTCATAATCTCACGACATTCAAATGTATTGGGCCCAACATATTACCGTACTTCATCAAATCGTTGCAAGGAAAACCCCGATTAGAAGGTCTGAGAGTCAACGCAAACTTGTCTACAGATCAATCCAAAATCCTCATCCAACTCCAAAAACTCAAGATCCTCACACTTGAGTATGCTTCTTGGAACGTCATCGACGTTCTCCCTGTATGGATCACTTTGCTTAAGCAGACCCTGACGAGCCTTACACTTTATGTATGTCTTTTCGTACATTGCATCCGTTCATCAGGAATGACAAGCTTTTTCTAGATGACAAGCGAGTTGAATGAGAACACCCTCGAAGCCATTCTGTCCGAACTGCCAGATCTGCGCGCTCTGCACGTTGTTGGATGCCAGAGATGTGATCACGTAGTTGTGCTAAGGCTCCTTTCGCACACACCCCTTCTCGAAAGCCTCTCATTGACCACCACGGTTTGTACCATGTATCCAGCAACTCAAATTACTCATGACTTTTCCTCAGGAAAGCACACGTCCACTTTCTCTCCCCGCACCACCATTACACCATCTCCGCAACCTCGCCTTCGATACGCGGTATTCCTTGTCGCCTTCTCCCTCTCCGAATGTCCTCTCCACAATTTTGACGCACCTCAAGTCTTCCGCGCCTCCATTAACGTCGTTCACCATCAAACTCCCCGAACGCAAAGTAACGATTGGACACCCTTTCATAACACAACTCCTTGAGGCGCACAGCCACACACTGCGCAGATTAGCTTTCCTCGATTGTGGTATTGGGTTAGATTCAATAAATGAAATTTCAAAACAATGTGTGCACCTGGAGCGTCTTGACGTGGCCGTCCCCGCGAGGGACATTGTGAGTTCTTATCTATCCGTTTCACTCTCATATACTCACTTACGTTTAGCTGTCGTTCACAGCTTCCATCGCAAGGTCATACAGCCTTCGTGTGGTTGTCGACGTGGAAAATCATGTCGATCATGGCGTTCGACAGACATTGACGCAGGACAACATCCGTTACATGATGGCGAATGTTCGGAGTCTCAGAAAGGTGGTCAGTATCACTGACAGGAGGGTATGGACGGTAGGCACAATTTGTTGGGTCTTTTTTTGGTCCGCCTTATAACTCCTCCGACTTTCAGGGCCGTCAGAACACATTTAACAACTATATAGACGTGACTCTGGAGCGGAAGCTCCCTCATACCTCTGGTTCGCTTTGGTTTGTGTCTGCCGAATGAGATCGTGGGAGCTTCGCTGTAGCAACTGGAGGTATGTAGGATCATGTAATGGCTGCTCTTCCGACAGTCTGTTCTAGAAAAGTGGCAACTGTTCTTCCTGCACTATGAATATCCGGAACAATTACCATCATTGAGTTCATCTAGCCGCCAATGCCTGATTATCAAAATGACTCATTTGTGCGTTTCAAAACCTCCACTTCTCCTGAAACATACATCTTGTCACTGACAGGCAATGTTATTCCATTTCTGTGGGAAGGTCATCTCCTTCGCTGTGTCGCAATTCCCTGTCTTGCATCATTACATGCCGGCTCCCCTCCTGAAGATCCTCTCCCGCATAATCGTGTGGTTGCTCCCCTATTTCCCGGCTATTCAAGCATGTCTGCAGCCCAAGAAAGGCCGACGCTTTGTCTGCGGCATATTCACATCATCGGAGCAAGATTGCCACATGGCTAGCATGGTCAAGAACATTTTGGACTGTCCGCCAGAGAACAGTTTCTGGATCTATGGCAATTTCGACGAACACATCCGGACGGGACCTGAGTTCCCGTTTGAGTTTGAAAGTGTTATGGACATATCTGAACCATGGGCGTGCCGCAAACTTTCAGAGTTTTATGGAGCTTACTTCTGCCAGGTTCGGGATGTGCTTTCGCAACTCACCGCTGACGATACTTTGTTCCTTGTATTATGTGGCCGCGGATCGGAAAGGGGTCCGTTGCTTATTGGAAACGAGGACTCGTACTTCGATTTATGGCCGGGCTCGCTTGAGATGGCTGTAGAGAGGTGTAAAGCGAAGGTTCAGCTTATCGTTCCGGCTCGTCGACCTTGCTGGGCTAGCCCACACTGGAGGCTGCTCACGGTGGGGACCTTTACACAGTGCCAGGTCTGAAAAGCCTTACTGTTATACTTCACCAACTTACCAATTGTTCAGCTTGATGTATTTTCACAATCTCGGCTGGAAGCAACTCTTACCTCCGCCGACTCAAAGTCATCACTAGCCGATACTGACGCGCCAATGTCAGAAGAAGATGAAGTGGGGCTCATCCGCCTTGCACAAGAGCACCTCCACTTCCTGCCGCCACTGACACTCAGTGAAGCAAATCTTGCTTCCAAATGCGCCGCTCTTGTCAAGCCTTGTTATCCTCCCTGCAGACCGCTTACAAACGAAGAGAAAGTAAAAACCCTGAACGCGCTCAGGAAACAAGCCACCTTGCGTATCATGGCACTCAACATTGCCCAAAAACTAGGTTTTCAAGCTGCCATCGACAAGATTGGGGGCCCGTTTGGAGGGCAACGACTGCTGGGCACCGACCTCCCATTGCAGACCAGGGCGGCTGACCATGGGTACCTTGTATACGAACTCCATGTGCCCATGATTGACACCCTTTGGATGGGCGTGGCGGGTTGGTTGGCGAGGATCTGGGAGGCGGCTGGAGAACCGACGGTAGCGTGTTCGCACTGGAAGAGAGTGTTGAAGGAGAGCTGTCGAGAGGCAGGCGTAACCCTTCGGCAGATCGGCGGCACTAATTCAGAGACATTGTTGACACGATCATAGAGGAAGCTTGGGAGCTGAGAGCGGTGTGTGTTGCGGGGAGCGCGGAGAGGGGTTAAACGAATAGGACGAGGGGGCATGTCGAAAATAAGGTCTACTGGGGTGGCTGTAGTCGACGGGGTGAAGTTTCGAGTTTGTGGTTTCCTGTGAGAGGCCTGTGTTGCTTGCTGTATCAGCATCGTTTGTCTTCCGGAGTGGCTTTTGTAGTTGTTCATTTTATTGTAAGTATTATAAGCCTGCGATCACGTAGCGTTGACGACTCCATATCATAACATATTGTAGAAACCATGAGAGCTCCCCCTCCCCTCCCAATACTGATAATGACTCTCAGCTCACCCTCCTTCTACCATCCGCGGCGCTACAGCAAGCCTCCAGCTCCGATTCCAATCCAGTCATCTTCATCATTGATAATAGAGCCCGTCATGGTCTTCTACTGAGTCGCAACTGGTGGCATTGATGTTGGAGTCGGACTCGAACGCCCTACCTTGTGGCTCTGTGAGGGCAGGTATCAAGATCTGTAAGAAAGATGCATCAGCTTCTGTCGACGGTAGGTTCTCCAATGAAGGACCAACCATACTAATATTGATCTCCCGCCCACCACATGCCAAGCCTTCGCGTCGTAGAGGCGAATGCCCCACCTCACCTCCCAAAGAGACCGGGTTCATGTAAATGACAGATTTCGAATCGGGCGAATCTGACGTATCGCGTTCGAGCGACCGTCCCGTTCATGTAAGCGGGCAGGGGAGGAATCGCGAGCAGGAAGAGGTCCGAGATGTTGTCTGGGTGCGAAGAATTTCTAACAGCAAAGTTTGACCAATGAAAGAAAGACATACCGTACCAGGAGACCCCTTGAACCAACGTAGTAGATCACCACATCTGGGAAGAGAAATGGGTCAAGCTTGAGGAGTGCACAAGTTCTTACATCCTTCGCCGCCCTCACCTCCGACAAAGCCCTGTTCCCCATATGAATGCTTTAGTTGAAGCCGAGATACCCAGGCGATGCACCAACTAACCGCAGGCTTGAATGCCGATCATGATACTAGCGAGTGAATCAGCAACAACCCATACGTGCGCACGAAGAGCGCACCTGCCTCAAATGTGTGAATCCGCCTCCGTACTCGACATTGAAAAAGAACCGAGACCAGCCTTTCAGAGCTCCGTCTATCGCATATCGCATCTGTGCTCATCAGCCTCGTCGAGGGAAGGACACGAATAGACCAGGACACACACATAGATGAAGCCCTGGTAAACCCAACCTTGACATTCACAGGCATCGGTCTTGACCCAACTCTCGCTGCTAGGATTCTTCAATCTACACACAGAAAGACTCAGTCTTGGGCGCACATCGACAAAAGGAGGAGGAGAGGAAGAACGTACAAAAACCAAATTATCCCTCGACTCCGACAAGTTTTGTACCAGCACAATTCCATCGCATACTCGGCAGATATCATTCGATATTCCTAGCCAGAGGTATCGCCAACGGAACTTCTAATTTTTACTGGTCTGGTCCCCCGCTGTGTTGGATAGGCAAAGAACCGCAGGTGTGAGGCGAGATCAACCTGGCCCTGCGGCTGCGCTGCATGAAATCTCCTCCAACCGCCGCTCGACCTCTTTGTTCTCCAAGCGTGCCCACTGTATAAAAGGTCAATGACTCCGCACCAGGTTCACGTTGGTTTCGTTTGAACTCACTGATCTGCCACAACCAGTCGGTGCTGCCTCGTCTCCCTCAACTTCTCATCCACTCCACATTGAATGCATCCGTCTCGTTCTTCAAGCTTTGAAGGTCACTTTGTGATCTCGTAATCTTCCCCAGAGCTTGTCGACTTCGTGAGGCGGAGGGTTTCGTTGAGCAAGGTGGGAGAGGCTCTGTGTGGAGTGAACCGCGGCTGTTCGAGGTAAGTGGTGCCCAATGGATGGAGGAACAGATTGGATGTTCTGGAGAGTGGTTAACACGTTGAAATCGAGCGGGGAAGTAGGGGGAATGGTGGGGTGTATACACATAGTACATTGGGCGATGCATTACGCAGGTCCAATTTTACGAAGGAGGAGTGACGAGGAAGGGGTACCCTCCGATAATTGGCATCGAATCCCTGTGTCCGCGAAGATGGCCAATTCATTAAGATGTGTCTGTTGTGGAGAGAGGAACTTCTGATTAGGTATGCTGAAGGGTACTCCACGCCTACAATGCAGAAAACTAACCTCTGTGACGATGATACGACTCGACGTCGCAGCTTGATGACTTGCACAGAAACATTTGACCCAGGTTCCGAGCGCCCGACGACTCACGAGGTGAGCCGCACTGAGTGAGCATTGTGCCCTGGCAAGATGCGGAAGATGCTTGATGGTCAGCACGTGGCAGGACGGGGTTTGCTGCGCCAAGGTTCTCGCTCTTTTCCTTCGCCCCCTTCTGTTGCGCTACCAACATGAGTGGAAAACAGGTCCTCCAAGGTGCTCAGAATGTCGTTATAACTGACAGCAACATAAATGTTGCCGATAGTGTACGTGGAGCTCTCTGATGCCTCTTATTACAAGCTAATCAATTAGCATCTTGCCCAGATCAATTACTACACTAGCGCTGGCAACAGAACGACATCCGATGCAGCTATTCCCGTAAAACCAAACTCAAGCATTCGGTTCACAGGACGGACCGATGTTCTCGTAAGACTGAAGGAACATTTTTCTGCTGAAAGCAACGATAAAATCCGCTGTCGAAAGTTCTTTTTGTTGTATGGCATGGGGGGCATTGGAAAGACTCAGATTTGTCTGAGGTTCATTGAGGAGATGTCTGACTAGTAAGTACTCGTACTACTTAGTCCCTGTTTCTGATTGGTCTCCAGCTTTTCCCATGTTTTCTGGATTGATGCATCTTCCATTGATACAATCACACAGGGACTGAAGGGAATTTCCAACCTTCCTGAGGCTCAGTCTTCTGCACTGGATGGTTCACCTCAATCTGCTTTATGGTGGATCAGCTCTCTGGGAAATAGCTATGCAATGGTCTTTGATAATGCTGATAATCTGACACCTGAAGAACTAGAGCAATATTTTCCTTCTGGGCTAGGGGGGAATATTCTGATAACTAGTCGCAACTCTGGTCTAAAGCATCTGACTTTACATGAGAATTCTCTTGAGGTGAAAGAGATGGAAGAAAATGATGCTATCTCTTTGCTTTTAAAGGCTACTTGCTTGGATAAGTCTCAGGAAGATTTACAAGCTGAGGCTTCTAAGATTGTGAAAGAGCTCTTTTGCATTCCTCTGGCTGTTGATCAGGCTGGTGCTTTCATTGCTTATGGGGACATAGATATCAGAGACTATCTTGATGAATATTCTCAATACAGAGAAAGATTATTATCTTACCCAGCTTTCAAAGGGGCATCTAAATATAACAGATCTGTGTATGGAACTTGGGAGCTATCATTTAAAGAGATTCAGCAAAGAGCTGAAAGTGATGATTCTCAAAGGGCTGGGGCAGCTAAGAGTGCAATGTTTCTGCTGGCAATATTTGCCTTCTTTCATTTTGATGGTATCACTGAAGAAATTTTTTCATATGCTGCTACTCAAGAGCAGAAGGAATATGGAGATAATGATCAGAGGTCTGCCTTACCTCTTGCAGGCTTCATAATAGACCGTACACTGCTTCAGCTTCATAACACAGGAAAATGGGATAATTTCATCTTCAAAGAGGGAGTTCGAGTATTACTATCTTTTAGCCTGATCAAACTGGTTTCATCCAAAGGCATCTATACCATGCATCCACTCATTCATGCATGGGGAAGAGACAAAATGTCATTAGAAGATAGACAGAAATACTGCTTGATGGCATATGTGACATTAGCTTGCTCTCTGCCAGAAAACTTTGATGAGCAGTCATACCAATTCAGAAGGATTTTGGTCACCCACTTGAGAGCCAATACACAGCACAGTGTAATGGCAAAGAAGGAGATGGTTGAGAGATACCTTGACGATGCTCATGAAAAGTTTGGGAGATTGTTGATGGAACAGGGGTATTATAGTGAGGCAGAGAAATTTCAAATTCAATTACTGGATGCAAGAAGTAGAACTCTTGGAGAGGAGCACCCAGCTACAATCTCAGCCATGAGTAGTATTGCAATTACATATAAGAGTTTAGGAAAATATGCAGATGCAGAGAAGCTACAAATCAAAGTTCTAGATCTAATAAACAGACTTCTTGGAGAAGAACACCCAAGTACAATCATTGGCATGAGTAACCTAGCAGCTACATATAAGGGGCTAGGAAAATATGAAGATGCAGAGAAGCTACAAATTACAGTTCTAGAACTAAACAACAGACTTCTTGGAGAAAAACACCCAGATACAATTTCAGCCATGGGTAACCTTGCAAATGCATATGAGAGTCTAGGAAAATATGCAGATGCAGAGAAGCTCAAAATCAAAGTTCTGGATATGAGAAATGAACTTTTTGGAGAAGGACACCCAGATGCAATTATTTCCATGGGTGGCCTTGCAAATACATATTGGAGTCTAGGAAAATATGTAGATGCAGATAGGGAATGTCACGGGCTACCCTGGGGTTTTCCAGAGTAACCCGTGCCCGTACCCGTCAAAACCCGTACCCATGTCCACAGGCGCGGGTTTTCGTGGGTCACATTGAGGGTTTACAAAAACCCACGGGTACCCCAACCCGCACGGGTTTAGGCCTCCAGAAATGACCTATGAACCTCGCAAGGGCAGTGCAAGTGTCA
>KN838664.1:40320-58117 GCA_000827195.1 Laccaria amethystina LaAM-08-1
ATATGCAGATGCAGAGAAGCTCAATATTCAAGTTCTGGACATGAGAAACAGGCTTCTTGGAGAAGAACACCCAGATACAATCATTGCAATTACATATATGAGTCTAGGAAAATATGCAGATGCAGAGAAGCTACAAATTACAGTTCTAGAACTAAAAAACAGATTTTTTGGAGAAGAACATCCAGATACAATTAATGCCATGAATAATCTTGCAATTACATATGGGGGTCTAGGAAAATATGAAGATGCAGAGAACCTACAAATCAAAGTTCTGGATATGAAAAACAGGCTCTTTGGAGAAGAACACCCAGATACAATTGGTGCCATGGGTAACCTTGCAAATACATATCAGAGTTTAGGAAAATATGCAGATGCAGGGAAGCTGCAAAAACATGTTCTAGATATGGGAAGCAGATTTCTTGGAGAAGAACACCTTGATGTAATGGAAAATATTGCAACAACATTTTACCATCTACAAAAGTACAAAGATGCAGCCAGGCATGGAGTCCAAGTTGTAGATGTAAAGAAGATTTTTGGAGAGGAACATCCACAGACAGTCAAAGCAGTGGCATTACTTGCAGCAATTAGATCTCAAGCTAATGCAAATACTTCAGGACCTGAATAACAAAACAAAGGTGAGTCTTATCTACCCTTAAGTCCAGTTATTTCACACATTCACAATATTTGCTTATCATTGTAAGCAAAATTTCGAAAATATTGCAGAGAAAGGTACAGTCATGCACCATCAAATGTTACACTACCACTCAGTGTCACACTTTTGTAAGATGAATAATTTGCTCAAAAATACATATCTTTTCATGACGCAGGATTTTCCTATGAGTTGTACATAAAACCTACAGGCTGGTAAACTTTCATGGTAATTGAGTAACATTTAGTTGAGAAACAGTAAGCTCAAAATCCCAGACTTGGCCAAAAACTGCTTACTAAATAGTGTTACACCTGTAATTGAGGAGTTTCTCAGTGAGAAGGTACTGAAATCATCTGAAAATTTGAGTGAAACAAGGCATTGAACTATAAGGAATTATCAAATAGTTTTTATTCACAGACAACAGCACTGAAAATTTCTATATGGATTTTAATTTTTGGCATAACATTAGCTGGTGCATAACTGTATATATCTCTCAGAGAAAAAAAGCAAAAAGGTTGAGTAGCAGGGTTTGCACCTGCAGGCGCACTAATTATGGATTGCTCACCCTCACCTCCAATTAATGACTGATTTTTTGGCTGACCGTGTTGACGACTATTGACCATTTAAATTTCCTTGACCGGCTTGGCAATAGAAAAACCGATTTGGTTGTTGATGGGCAGACTACTGGTGTTTGTAGTTGTGCTATTACATAATAGCTATGCTTATGTGATAGCTATGCTTATGCAATAGCAAGTGGCTGTGTAATCTCCCTTTTGGAAGCTTGCTTGTCACTGCTGTAATACTTCTGCCCTTTCTGCAGCCTTCCACCACATTTTTACATCACATAAAATCGAAAATACATTGAGATTATTGCATAGATGTGAGCTATTACCAAATTTCAGCCATGGTGTCATGTCTGGAACCAATTTTAAAAAGAATAAAAATAAAAAACTCGGACCATGCTGGACCACTACCCTTAGTTCTACTGTACCATTTCAATCAATTTTGCAGGCCATGTTATGTGTTACATACCTGCCCAAATTTTCAATTCAGCACATGGGATAAATGTCCATTACATAGATCTTTTTTCAGCAGATAGGGGAGAAAAGCCATGTAACTTATCCATTTTTCAAGCCTGGGTGGGTCTACATTTCAATGTTTTAAATTTTTAACTCAAAGAGTGCTACACAATAGTTAAATACCAGGAGAAATTTCTTATGATTTTTTGTGATTTATAAAGCCTTTTTTACAATTTTTTAAAATGAATTTGGCACTTGGCCAAAATGACTGTTACATTTTGGCAATTTGGGAGGGGACATTATGTGTTACTGCTGAATTGACTGAAATGATAGAGTATACAGCTATTTAGTGTACTGGAATTTCTCTTGTTACCATCATTTTTCCTGATGTATTGAGTTTGATTACTCCTTGTGGTATTTTTTCCCTTCCATTTCTTTATAACTAATCCACTCAGCTCTCCCTCTTCTGAAAATATTCATACAAGATGTTGGTTATCTCTAGTTATTTTACTTTATGTGCAAGAATGTATGGTGCATTTAAGGTACATTTTAAGGTACATTTTATTTACCTGACTTTGCCTGTGGTTAAAAAAAATTCCATGTGACTAGCCAGACACAACATTTGAGTTTATATTATGTAGCCATGGATATAGTAGCTAAAAAAGAATGGACATCTGATTGCAGCTAGAAATGTTACTTCGCTATTTCATGTTCTACTCTTTCTGATGCTGATGCTGCATCCTGCCATTGCAGAAACATAACAATGACTCAAGGGCTTCTAAAACTTGTATATATTTGCACTCATTTTTTTTTTTCAATTGACTCCTGTTGTAAATAGGCCACCATCACATTGTTAGTCTTTTGTTTCTTATAGTTATGCCCTTTTTCTAAAATAAATTTCATGCTGCTCATAACTATTATAAAAGTTGATTACCAAAAGATTTTGAGGCTTAAAGAAGGAGAAATAGTCATGTTTTGAACTTTTGGCAACCAATTGGCATTGACAGAATTCAAAAAAGGGTGACTGATAAGAGAATCAGGGCAGGAAAACAATGCTGGAAATGCTTTAGGCCAGAATACGAGGGCAGTAGGGGAAAGAAATACTGCAAAAACCCATGCGATGACTGCAACAGAGTATATTATGATGGGAGGGATAGCAGATGACCCAGAAGGCCCTAGCAAAAAAAGATTGACAGCCCAGGTGTAAGGAGGATGGGTCAGTAGTTTACAACTCATATATGTAAGATAAGATAAGATAAGAAATATTCTCTTTTTTTCGCTTTCTTCGCTTTTTACAGTGCTTTGCATAATGCTTTGCAGCACGAGATTTTTAAAATTGTATTTGGATGTGTTTGAACTGGACACGAGATGTCACGCTCAGGCCTATTCCGGACAGATCCTTTCGTAGAAAGTTTCGAGAGAATTTCATTTGGTCAGTATGGCATCTCAAATTTCTGACCGTGTGTGTGAGGGCACCCTGCCTTGGGACAGTGAGTCTCAATGAAAAAATTCGGGCGCTAGGACAGGCCGAAAAGGGTGGTTGTGACATCTCGGGACTAGTTCAAGCACAACCAAATACAATATTAGAAAGTTCGTGCTGCAAAGCATTATGCAAAGCACTGTATTTCTATTTTTATTTTTATTTTTTTCTGTAGCAACTACAAACACCAGTACCCTGCCGGTCGATAGCGGGCTGCACCCCCGACTTGCTCCCAACCATCTTCGCGAGTAAATCAACAAACCCGCCAGTATGATGTCCGAATGTTCATCAAGCCTGCCATTTACTCATTATTACTATGAATAGAGCAAACCATTTGAACCCCCGGTTTTGCAAAACGCCGCATTCACGACATGCACCCCACACGTGTTGACAGCCCCATACCTATTTCCGACATGGCACAGCTTCATATTTAAGCTCTCGTAAGTACATCCTTTCCTTCAACGTTTCAACTGCGCTCGGAGTACACGAGGTACCGGAAGTGCTGATCATACAAAAGGGCGAAGACAGCAAGTGGTCCTGTTTCCTTCAACTCTCGCCACTATGCCTTCACATCCTCACGATCACTCCGATGGAGTATTGCCGCTACCACAATGTGGGTTTGGCGCAGAGGTGAATTTCAAGGACCTCATACAAAATAACCGCTTCCTCTACCGAGTATACACACCCAAGGAACGCTCCCCCTTCTTCGATGAGACCGATCCTATCTTCGTCGCTCCGAAGTTCAACGAGGTGTACGCTCGTTCACCCTTGGAGGTGTCGAATTGCAAGCTACCGGGTCCCCAGGGTGGGACGTACGCTGATGCCGCTAGGCATATGGATTGGACAACGAGGGCATCCTCTGTGTATGTCTCGACGTCGTTTAGCTTCGCGTGGTCGATCTGGGAGGCGTTGCGGAGATATCACTTTGGGGTAAAGAAGGACGTTGAGATTGCGATCATCGATACCAGGGCCGTTGCAGATAGAGCAGAGACCGCTGTTGAGCTGTTGCGCAAGAGTTTGCCCAAGGAGTAAGTGTCCTCAACACCTCAATGTATTGTGCTAATATCCCATTATCTCTAGACGAAGATCTGAGTACTGGAAGTGGTACAGATTCTCCCAAGAATCCCAATCAGTCCTCATATACGGATTTATCCCAGCCAACGCTGTCCTCGCCTCCATTCCCCTGCTCTCCGTCCTCGAAAAACTACCCTCCTACTTCCTACAATCGGATTTCCCCATCAAGGAAAATCCACTTCACCACATCGCATGGGACTACGCACAGCGAAAGCCAAGTTATCGTCAGTTCTGCCAGGACATGTCCAATCGTTTCCTCAACCGCCAAAACGAGCTTCGTATGCGCGACGCCACAGGGGGTGCTGTTCGGCTCGCATTGGCGTTCTTGGGACCCTGGTTCCACGAGCTGGTTACGGAAAACGTGGACTCCGCCATTGACGCATTACACGTTTTGGCTTTCACCATTGCGCAATGGCCGGGGCAGTGGTGGGTGCGGGAACACCCCGAGCTGCAACGGATTATTCTATCCATCACTCTGGCGATTGGTGAAGAACTGCGCGGGAAGTATGAACGGAAAGCGACAACTGAGGTTCTTCAGCTGCAGGAAGTCATTGAAGGATTGGAGAAAATCATCAAAGGGTACGAGAGGGCTCGGATAACCCAAACCAGGATGAGAGTCCATTGGGAAGCAGAAACGCCCCCACCGACTGTGTCAGAAACGCCTCAGCCAGTTGTCTCTGAGATGCCTCAACCGATCATATCAGATCCCTACCCCTTGGCTAGAGCTCGTCCTGTTCCACTTGACTTCCATTGCGAACTTCCCCCACAATCCCCGATTCACTTCGAGACACCCATAACACCCCCTGCGTCACCTCGTCATTCGTTGACAATTCCTACAACGACCGCGCCGGCACATCGATACGTAGCCGTTCCATTGACGGTGTCTTTCCAGCCGTTGACTCCTCCAAGAGAGATTTCACAGGGTGGAGATGAAAATATATCGTCTGCTGCGTCTTCACCGTCTCCGTCGAGGCCTGGTTCGCCTCAATCACCCACTTCGCGTGAGGTTTCGCAGTACTCTCCACCGCCCTCACCCAAAACAACTAATCCCCTTCTCGGGGACAATTTGCAAAATGACGAAGCGGTTGTATCAGACGCACTATCCCAGCCTTTTGTTGGCTTGATTCCCGTCATTACACCCGCCGCCGTATCGAGCGCGTTGGGCCTCCCAGGTGTTCCTTCCAATGTTATGACGGAATGGCCGTTCTCGCCCAAGGTTGCTACGCCTCTCTCGATTATAGTCCCAGCCATTGTTTCTGAGGTATTATCGACTCCTGCTTCTTTGAAGAGAGGTTTGCCTGTGTCCCCTGCGGAATCGACATCTTCGTCTGGGGCTTCCTCGTGGTCTGTCGTCTCTAAAGTAGGGTCTCAAACGTCTCCCCTTGAAGCATCTCCAGCAATTTCTTTAATTGAGGAGTCTCGAGCGACCTCTCCGCTAGAGGAGTCCCCAGCAACCTCTCCGCTCGAGGAGTCTCCAGCAGCCTCTCCGATTGAGGCTTTCCCAGCCACAACATCCTCTTCCTCTCTATCGACACTTTCCTCAAAGGGTTTATCGCCAATCGCCATCCCTACATCACCTTTTACGGACCAGGCGTCCAAGCATTCATCGTCGTCAGCATCATCATCCTTACCTTCCACTCCTAGTTCTTTCTCCTTTTCCCCTCATCTCAATGCCCGGGCTATCCCTCCCGTGGTACCATCGCAGCCTCCGTCACCCATACACGAAAAAAGGGGGCTGCCGACGTCTTTGGAACTGGTGCCCCCAATGCCAACGTCCATGGAACTGGTCAGACGACTGCCGCCTTTCGAACCTCAAGTTGGGCCGTCAACCAGGGTAACGGCACACGACCTCTTCCTACCCCCAAGGCCAACGATGAGCCTCATCACGCAGACCCACCATCTCCACGAGGCGCTTTCGCTTGATCTTGAAGACGAGGACGAGGAGGAGCTGCGTCAGTCGCCTGTGTTGGTGGAGACGGCTGGATTCCTCGTTACTGGGTTTTTGATTGGCGCTTTTATTACGCTTTTTTTGGTGTCTACGCAGCGCAGGACGCTGATTTACCTCACTTGATCGGCTGGCCGTTTGAGATGGTCAACCTATTTTTATGCTCATTCTTTCGTTCGCCCGCTCGTCTCCGCATATTTCACCATTGGTATGTCTCAAAATGTACGAATAACTTCTGTAGTACTTAGATGTACTTGTACCACCGTTCGTTCAGACTTGAATTCCATTACAACCTGCATTTCGACTGGTATCTCATTGCACGGTGATTACCGAAGCTCATTTCCGCAGTGCATACAAGAACCCATCATACCCCTTCTCCCCAGCCGTTCCAATGGTAGTGGCCTCAACGTCCTTATCGTCCTTGAGTGCGCGCAATAAGTCTCGTACACCCTCACTCATTTCATCCGTATAACGGGGGTCAGCAACTCGCGCGTAGCGAACCACATTGTCGACGATCTAACATCGCATCCCCATTATCAATAAAAAAGATGCACACACTGACAGGAGAGCATAAAACGCACGATGATGCCGCCCTTCCTGACCAGCCGTTTCGCTTCGACGAAATACGCAGTGTTGGACTGCTTATCCGCGTCTATGAACACGAGATCGAACGGTTCTGGAGTTGGGTGGAGCGTGCGGAGTGAGTCGATTGCGGGTCCTAGGATGACGGAGACTTTGTCGGCCAGGCCGGCCGCTGCTATGTTCTCTTTTGCTACCTAGCAGTGGGGGTGAGCTGAGGTGGGTGGTGGGGGAGGGTTACACGCACCTGAGCATGTTTCTCAGAGATTTCTAGAGTGACGAGGGTGCCGTCGTGCGGGAGCGCTTTTGCCAGCCAAATTGAGGAATATCTGTTTTGCGTTCCCGGGGGGTGAGGGTGAGTATGTATATGTGCACATGCATGGTGGCACGGTACGGTACCCTCCAAGCGTCCCAACCTCCAATATCCTCTTCGCGCCAATCGACTGGGCGAGTAAATTCAAGAACTTTCCCTGGGCGCGGGAGACAGCGATCTCAGGCAGCCCATGTTCGTCGTTTCGCTTCGCCGCTGCTTCTAATGCGGGATCGGGGGAGAGGAGGAAGGAGTTGTGGTATTTGTCGGAACGCTCCCAGTCGTCGAGGGTGGTGGGCTGGTAGTCCTGGCGTATAATGCTCATGTTGGGGTGGATATGTGGAGGAGATGCGTATTTACACTCTAGTCGGCCAATATATATAGGACATGGTTATTAGCTAAGCCTCCAAATGACGAAGGCGAGCGGCAGATGTAGATCACTGCGGTACTAGAGATCCTCCGTAGTATATAAATGACAAACAATGGCGGCAGGCGTACATAATGACGAAAACTAGCGGCAGGCCGCGTATTATTTTGAGAGACCATTATAGATCTAGAGATTCATAACACCCACTCACGCACTTCACGAGCTTCCTCCGCACGCCTCTCAACCACTTTCTTTACCGCCTTACCCCACACCTCTTCCGGTCGCGTGCCATCACCACCCCAACAGGCCTTGAGGTGCTTCTCCACGTCCCCAAACTCCATAACCACGCAATTATCGACTGTCAAAGGTCGGAGGGGGTCCCATCGGACAAGTGTCGGTCTGCTAGGCACGTTGTGTGGTGGGATCACGGAACGTCCCCTATGTAGGTCTTCGAAGATCAGGGCGACGTCGTCTTCGTCGATGGGGAGTTTGCTGTTATAAAAATCAAGTATTACGAATGGTAAAGCAGATGTCATGTAAAAGCGTACTTGAGCTGTTCACCCAACAATTTAGACTCGCGAGTAAGTAAGTCGCGGTACAGCCTTTCATAGAGCTTCTTCCTATTTTTTATGGGGAGGGGGTTGAGAATCGGTTTTCCGGCCAGTTCGCAGAGAACGTAAGTCGCGATGTGGAGTCCGAACACCGACGGTAGCGGGCCTAATTAAAAAGCAACCAGCTCGTCAGTTCAACTACCCAATCAGTTGCATGTCAAGAGGGTACCAACCAATAACAGGCAGGATTCGTACTCGGAAGTCATCGAACACACCCAGCTCATTGACCGCGCCTTTCTCAAACTCTTCTTCGGGGAGCGGGAGGAGCTTCACGTCCCCCGGTACTTCTGTAGAATATACGACGGGGATACCGGAGGGCACACCAAGTGTACGAAGACGTCTGCGTACGGAGCGTGCGAGGGGGTCGTAAATCGTATGCGAGATATCGCTGATTTGTATTCGGGTTGGGTCGCATTTGGCTCCTGCGCCCATGGAGGAGAAAACCTTTTGTCCGGCGTCAGTAAAATGGCGATGATAAACTGTGTGCAAAGATGAGGTCTACCTTGATGTCGTTATCATGACAATACTTTAACAAATCCACTTTCGTCTGAATATTGTCGATGGCATCTAGGGGTCACTGTGAACGCAGAAAGCGTATTGAAGACGCGAAAACATACCAATGACCCAGTCAGCGTCTTCCAACAACGCCCCTCCCTCCTCCTTCCGCCAAATTTCTACACGAGCGTCCACCTGTACCCATTTACATATCGACAAGAGTGTTTTCTCGATACATTTGACTTTTGGTGTCCCGACGTCATCCAGCCCAGCCGTAGCGTGTCGGTTGAGCGAGGATAGGGTGACGTAGTCAAAGTCCACCAGCCTAATTTTCGAGACACCACTACACAAAACTCAACGTTGTAAACTTGAAAAGATGCACAAGAAAAGATAACGTACGACCTAACAAGCATAACAGCCGCCCAACTCCCCACCCCTCCACATCCAACCACAACCACCCTCCCCTCCCTAATCCTCTCCATCCCCTTCTCCCCAAAAAACGCATAATTCCGCGCCAACTGCTCCCTAATCAAATCCTCGTCATAATCCGCCACATCGCCAAAACCCGCGGTGCTCGTCGGCAAAGGGGGGCCGACGCCGTTGAGGGTGGTAGCGCGGGACGGGGGCTTGGGGACGTTGGGTGCTAGCGTATGTGTCGCGATGGACAAGCGGATTTCTTGGTCGAGTTTTCTGCGGCGGACGCGCTTGGTGTGTGTGTTGTATGCTTGGAAGAGGCTGGCTGTTGCTAGGGATGCGGCGAGGGCTGTTATTATGAGTTGAGTTTTGTGAGGTTGGTTGGTGAACAGGTCCATTTGTAACATCGACAAATTCAAAATTTCATCAATTCAAGTTGACACTGCACTTGACGCGTGACGTTGCAAAAGTTCAAACGCTTCCACCACCCCACCCAGGGGGACCTCAACTTAAACCCAAAATCCACCACGGGCATCGTATCCCACCACCAGACCACCCTAATCAATGTCCACACCCTCGCGCCTCCGCGCACTAACCCAACTCCGCTGCTCACTCTTCCAAACGTCCTACAACCCCCAAGGTCTCCGCACCGGCGCAAAATACCTCCGCCAACGCCTCCGCGGGCCCAGCATGTTGGCGTACTACCCCGCCTCCCTCAACCTCTCCCGATTCATCCACCAGAACCCCGATATGGAGATGGTGAATGAGGACGCGGAGGAGCGGTTGGTGGATGTTTTGGAGAGGAGGAAGAGGGGTAAGGGCGCGCCGAAGAAGGCGAAGGATAAGTCGGAGAGTAGGAGGTTGCAGAAGAGGCGGTGAAGATGGAATGAGTTTTTTTGGAAGACTACGAGTTCGCTGCTTTGTTATTGCTTTAGTTCATGGGCCGTATATATGGCACCGTTGGGCAAACGAGCCTCCTCTATTCACCAACGAAAAAAAGGTCCAAAAAGTACACTAAACGTCCTACTCATCATACACCCTAGGAACATCACTCCCTTCCTCCAACTCAAATACCGCCATCTAACAGAACAGTCCCCCAATTAAAATTACTCACTCTCCCTCAACTACCTCGCATCTTCCTCCAACACAGGCCCAGATACGTCCATGAAGAAGGCGACTGTTGGGAAGGGAAACAATGTCCCCTTTGTACAAGGGGAGGCACTGATCTTAACGCCGTTTTTGTCAAAATACCAATTTCCAAATCCGAACACTATCCCGACTCGCCACACAAAAAGGAACGACCCGGGGCTGCACTGTGACTCTTGTTCCAACTGCTTTTATCACCGCAAATGTCTTCGAATTTGTCGTATCTGGACCTTATAGACATCTGCGACAACGTCCAGATCTATCGTCCAACTCCTGAAGAGCTCTACGATGTAAAGTACAAAATCGACGCACAGGACAAGAACAAAGCCAGACATGGAGAGCACCTCGTACCATTTGCATTAAACCCGTCACCAGAAAGCCCCATTATTGGTTTACTCCGCCCGATCATTGTCCAACAGCTAAGATTGGAGAACGAGCGGAGTAGGCAGCTGGTCCTCCCAGAAATCTGGGTTCTCGACTTGGACTTTGACGTATCTCAATATCGAGGAGGAGAAGTGGGCCCCCGGCGGGTGAGCTTCCAGAGCTGGCTTGACACTCCCTCAAAACGCACAGCCGCCATGCGGGAGACCTGCGAGCGATGGCGGGATACAAAGCTCTTTGATGATGTGTGTGGGCCAAAGAAATGGAGGGCGGAGTTGTACCCTATATACGCAGACCCCTTTGGAGTGTTGGACCACCCCGATGGTTCACTCCAAGCTGAAGGGACCAAGCAGCTCAACTTTGTGTTTGAGATGGAGCGCTCGGCTTGTGCGCTTTTTGGTGTGGTCACGTATGGGGTGCATATGAGCATATACCAGGAGGTGCTTGGTTTGGATGGGGAGAAGAGTTTGGCTGTTTGGGTTCCTACGCGTGCGCGGACGAAGCCAACGTACGTATAGTACCTTCGCTTGTTCACTCTTTTTCTCTATTTGTTCTCATGCTTCGCTATTAGATTCCCCGGGTTCCTGGACAACACTGTTGCTGGTGGCATACCCAGCGGGATGCCCGTCTTTGAGTCGCTCGTGAAGGAGTGTATGGAGGAAGCCAGTCTGGGAGCGGACGTGGTTCGGAAACACGTCCGTGGAGCTGGAGCCATTAGCTATTTCTTCAGGTGGAGCTTCGAATTTAGACTCCTAGGGCATTCGTTGACGTTTCCAAAGGACCTCGAAGGGTTGGCTACAACCTGAAGTTGAGTAAGTGTTGTTTGGAGTATTCCGAGGAGCCTTCTGATATCTCTCTTAAGATACGTATATGACTTGCCCATCCCACCCGGTGCGGACCCAACTCTGTTCGAACCTAAACCCTCAGATGACGAGGTGGAGTCTTTTGAGGTCTGTCTCTTCTTTTTGTGGTCCAGTAGATCAATTTGCTGAATGTCGGCAAAGCTCATGACGCAAGACATACTCATCGAGAAGTTACGTCTTGGACTTTTCAAGCCAAACTGTGCTTTGGGTACGTTTTCCACTGCTGTGTTTCTGGTGACCATCAACTAATAAATTATTCCATGCGAACTCGACAGTTTTGATAGACCTTTTCATCAGGCTTGGCTACATCACCCCTGATAACGAACCGGATTTCATGAATATTGTTACTCGGCTCCACAGTCGGTTTGACTACGAGCAATGGAAACGGTAAGCAATCTTCCCAGGTGGCCGGGTCGTGTAAGGTTGGTTGTAAGAGTAGTTCTGCCTTGATAGCTCTTGTAGACCCGATACATACATCCATAAGAACGGCGAGAAACAAACGAGGCGATACTCGGTACTTTTATGCTCACAAGCGTGACCAACGCAAGACAAAAACTTGTGTCAAGCTCGTTGCTAGATGACATTCTATGACATCTTACTTGCCATTCTCGTTTCCTTTACGTACCTTGGAGTAGTGGCGTATAAAAGGCTGCCTGCCCATATGACCGGTTCCCCTTCACCGCCATGTTCCTCGTAACCCCAATCGCCAGAGCCATCCAAGACGCTGGGATTTTTTCATGGGACTTTGGATTGACCTTGATCAACTTCGTGACGCCGAGCAGGGAGGTGGAACATGTAACCCCCGCGGGCCATCCTGGAGAAGGAGGGAAGTGGCCTGAGTATATCCCACCGAAGGAGGGGGATAGTCGGTGCTCGTGTCCTGCATTGAACGCTATGGCGAATCATGGTATGTATATCTGCCGGTCGCGATGTATGCCAACCTTGTTGACTTCTTTGACAGGTATCCTACCTCGCGATGGGAAGAACATCTCGTTCCCGGAGATGAATAGCACGATTAGGGCAACTTACAACTTTGGACCCTCTTTCTGTTTCTTCGTCCCAAACTTTGCTGCTAGGATGTTGAAGAAGAGTTACGGGAAGGATAGGTTCGACTTGGCTGATTTGGATTTTCACAATGGCATTGAACATGATGCGTCCCTCACTCGTGAGTTCGTTTTTTCTCTCGATTTCGTAACAGAACGTAACCGACTGCATAAAATCAACAGGCGAAGACATTCATTTCGTCAAAGACCAAGGGAAGCCCCACCTTCCTTTCGTAAGAGAACTTCTCGACTCTGCATCAGGGAAGGACAAGGAAGGAAACGTGCTTCTCACCCTGGCCGACCTTTCTCGTTATTCATCCAAGCGTCGTGCAGAGTCTCGTGCCAACAACCCCGAGTTCTCTTTAGACTTGTTCCACAAGATGTTTGGTAGCTCCAAGTGCGTCTTCCCACCCTTCCCCTATCTATTATCTCAAACCTTCTTATGCAGCTCTTCAACTCTCTTGACAATATTCGGCGGTCGGGTTTCTGATCTCGAGTCCATCCTCATTGATGAGCGTCTTCCTGAAGGGTGGGAGTCGAGAATCAGGAAGCCCTTCGGTTTGACGATTGCGTCTTTCCAACCAACCGTCCTCAAGGTGGAGTTTGGGATTGATGAGAGCAAATACGCCGCGGAGGCTAGTTCGACTGCGGCCGCTGAGAGTGGGAAACCAAATCCAGCAGCGTAGGAATGGTGGTTATGAATAATTGCGCGAAGTGGAAGTAGCAAATTTTGGTTACACAATGGATGTCACATTCACGAAAGTCAATGATGTTTATGTTTTTGATGTAGTTCAATTTGCTGAATGTCAGTAGAGCTCGTGACGCGAGACAAACTCATCGAGAAATTACTACGTCTTGAACCCTTCAAGCCAAACTGTGCTTTGGGTACGTTTTCCGCTGCCGTTTCTGGTGACCGTCAACTGAGGAATTATTTCATGCGTACTCTACAGTTTCGATAGACCTTTTCATCAGGCATGGCTAAATCACCTGATAACGAACCGGATTTCATGAACATTGTCACTCGACTACACAGTCGATTTGACTATAGTACGAGAAATGGAAACGGTAAGCACTTTTCCCAGGTAAGGTCGTTGACTAGGTTGTGTAAGGTTGGTATTTCTGCCTTGATAGCTCTTGTAGACGCGATACATACATCCATAAGAACGGCGAGAAACAAACGAGGCGATACTCCCGATCCCACTTGCGTACGTTTGTAGCTGTTGACCAACCTTCAACCAACCTTAGAAACACCAAAACTTTATCTCGAATTTTTTTACTAGCCATCTCATCCATCTACCGTCGGTAGCGAGGTCCGATCCCACTTGCGTACATTTGTGGCTGTTGACCAGAGCTTGCCAACCTTACAGTGCTTTGCATGTGAGACTGCTAGGCTCGTGACCAGCTGTTACTTTTCGAACTCCGATGTTCATCTCAAGATAACGGCTGGGACTCACAACTACAAACAACTTTTCGTGAGATTTGAAGTGCAGTCTCACATGCAAAGCACTGTACAATCTTTGTCTCGAAGATTTTTACAGGTCCATTGCGGACGGAGGTGGGTCTAAAAGGGTAGGTCGGATGCGAATGCGCACGGAATCGTCAAAAAATCCCGCGTACATAAGTGCCAAAATTTGGCCAGTTTTGGATCGACAAGCGTGACCAAAGCAACTTAGCAAGACCAAAGCTTGTGTCATGCTTTTGGACCTTGGTGACTCGTTATCTTACCTTATCTTACTTGCCATTCTCGTCCCCTTTACCTGGGAGTAGTGGCGTATAAAAGGCTGCCTGCCCATATGACCGGTTCCCCTTCACCGCCATGTTCCTTGTAACCCCAATCGCCAGGGCCATCCAAGACGCTGGGGTTTTCTCATGGGACTTCGGATTGACCTTGATCAACTTCGTGACGCCAAGCAGGAAGGTGGAACATGTAACCCCCGCAGGCCATCCTGGAGAAGGTGGGAAGTGGCCTGAGTATATCCCACCGAAGGAGGGGGATAGTCGGTGTTCGTGCCCTGCGTTGAACGCCTTGGCGAATCATGGTATGTCCATCTGTCGGTCGGTATATATGCCAACCTTGTTGAATTCATGACAGGTATCCTACCTCGCGATGGGAAGAACATCTCATTCCCGGAGATGACCAACACGGTTAGGGCAACATACAACTTTTCACCCACTTTCAGCTTCTTCGTCCCAAACTATGCTGCTAGGACGTTGAACAAGAGTTACGGGAAGGATAGGTTCGACTTGGCTGATTTGGATTTTCACAATGGCATTGAACACGATGCGTCTCTCCTTCGTGAGTTCTCTTTTTTTTCGATGTCGTAACAAAACGTTAACCAACAGCATAAATCGAACAGGCGAAGACTATCATTTCGTCAAAGATCAGGGGAAGCCCCATCTTCCTTTCGTAAGGGAACTTCTCGACTCTGCGTCAGGGAAGGATAAGGAAGGAAACGTGCTCCTCACCCCTGCCGACCTTTCTCGTTTTTCCTCCAAGCGTCGCGCAGAGTCTCGTGCCAACAACCCCGAGTTCTCTTTAGACCTGTCCCACAAGATGTTTGGTAGCTCCAAGTGCGCCTTCTCATCCCTCTTCTATCTATTATCTCAACCTTATAAAGCGCTTCAACTCTTGTGACGATTTTCGGTGGTCGCATTTCTGATCTCGAGTCCTTCCTCATCGAAGAGCGTCTTCCTGAAGGGTGGGAGTCAAGAATCAGGGAGCCTTTCGGGTTGACGATCGCGTCTTTCCAACCGACTGCCCTCAAAGTGGAGTTCGGGATTGATGAGAGCAAATACACCGCGGAGGCTAGTTCGACTGTGGCCGGTGAGAGTGGGGAACCAAATCCAGCAGCGTAGGAATGACGGTTATGAATAATTGCGCGAATTGGAAGTAGCAAATTTTGGTTAGACAATGGACGTCACATTCACGAAAGTCAATGATGTTTATGTTTTGTAGTTCAATTTGCTGAATGTCAGCAGAGCTCATGACACAAGCCAAACTGTGCTTTGGGTACGTTTTCCGCTGCTGTGTTTCTAATGACCGTCAACTAAGAAATTATTTCATGCGTACTCGACAGTTTTGATAGACCTTTTCATCAGGCTTGGCTATATCATGCCTGATGACGAATGAAATTTCATGAACATTGTCACTCGACTACACAGTCGATTTGACTACGAGCAATGGAAACGGTATGCACTTTTCCCAGGTGGCCGGGTCGTGTAAGGTTGGCTACAAGAGGGCCTCGATAGCTCTTGCAGACGTGGTGCATACATCCATAAAAACGTCGAAAAACAAACGAGGGAGGCAATACTCGGTACTTTTATGATCGTGTGCGTGCCCAAAGCTTCCAAGACGAGTGTCAAGTTTTTGATGACTGTGTTCCAGATGAAGCATTCTCGCCTTCCTTACGTGGGAGTAAGTATTTGGTGTATAAAAGGCTGCCTGCCATATGACCACTTAAGTCCCCTCCACCGCCATGTTCCTCGTAACCCCAATCGCCAGAGCCATCCAAGATGCTGGGGTTTTCTCATGGGACTTCGGAATGACCTTGATGAACTTGGTGCTGCCACGCAGGAAGGTGGACCATGTAACTCCCGCAGGCCATCCTGGAGAGGGTGGAAAGTGGCCTGAGTATATCGCACCGAAGGAGGGAGGTAGTCGGTGCTCGTGTCCTGGATTGAACGCTATGGCGAATCACGGTATGTTATCGGTTGGTCGCGATGGATGCCAACCTTGTTGAATTCTTGACAGGTATCCTACCCCACGATGGGAAGAACATCTCGTTCCCGGAGTTGTATAGCACAGTTAGGGAAACTTACAACTTTTCGCCCTCTTTCTGCTTCTACGTCGCAAACTTTGCTGCTAGGATGTTGAACAAGAGTTACGGAAAGGATAGGGTCGACTTGGCTGATATCGATTTGCACAGTGACCTTGGCATCGAACACGATGCGTCTCTCCTTCGTGAGTTCTTTTTTGTTTCGATGTCGTGATAAACATAACCGACAGCATAAATTAAACAGGCCAAGACGTTCATTTCGTCAAAGATCAAGGGAAGCCCCACCTTCCTTTCGTAAGGGAACTTCTCGACGCTGCATCTGGAAAGGACAACGAAGGAAACCCGGCCTTCACCGCAGCCGACATTTCTCGTGTTTTATCCAAGCGTCGTGCAGAGTCTCGTGCCAACAACCCCGAGTTCCACATGGCCCTATCCCACAGGTTGTTTAGCAGTTCCAAGTGCGTTTTCTCATCCTCCTTCTCCTCCTTTATCTATTTTCTCAAATTTCTTCTGAAGCTCTTGCACTATCTTGACGATATTCGGCAGTCGCGTTTCTGATCTCGAGTCCATCTTCATCGAAGAGCGTCTTCCTGAAGGGTGGGAGTCAAGAGTCAGGGAGCCCTTCGGCTTGACGATAGCGGCTTTGCAACCCACTGTCCTCAAAGTGGCGTTGGGAATTGACGAGCGCCCATACGCCGCGGAGGCTAGTTCGACTGCAGCCGCTGAGAGTGGGGAACCAAATCCGGCAGCATAGGAATGGCGGTTTATGAATAATTGCGCGAAGTGGAAGTAGCAAATTTTGGTTGGACAATGGACGTCACATTCACGAAAGTCAATGATGTTACGAATTCTTATGTTTTGATGTAGATCACTTTGCTGAATGTCAGCAAAGCTCATGACACAAGACAAACTGTGCTTTGGGTACTTTTCTGCTGCTGTGTTTCTGATGACCGTCAAGAAAGTATTTCATGCGGACTCGACAGTTTTGATAGACCTTTTCATCAGGCTTGGCTACATCACCGGCACCCCTGATAACGAACCGGATTTCATGAACATTGTCACTCGACTACACAGTCGATCTGACTACGAGAAATGGAAACGGTAAGCACTGGAACGGTGCGAGGTGCTTCCACAGCGTATAGCTAGCTGGGTAGATGATGGAATGGAGCCTGTATGTACGACATGTGATGCGTGGATCTACTGTGCACGTGACCACGCTCTGGAGGGGGAATCCCCTATTCCAGCACTTTTCCCAGGTAAGGTCGTTGGCTGGGTCGTGTTACAGTGTAAGGTTCGTTATAAGAGCAGTAGTTTTGCCTTGTAGACGCGATACATACATCCATAGGAACAAACGATATGAATGCGGTAATGCTGGTAATGGGTGACTTTCCATAACACAAATCTATAAAAACGCTCTTGAGAAATGTCTGGAACAGCCGTAGATTTTTTAAATTTTTCAAAAATTAGGCTGTGGGGGGAAGGGGGGATCCCATAGATTGAGCATGTAACTTTTTCAGCCACCAAGCACTATAATTTACCTTTGAATGAATTTTTTTTTGGAATAATCATCCTGAAAGTGGTATTTTATTTACAACTAGTTATAGGTCAAGAGTATGTTAGGAAATATTAATAACATACCACCAGC